>PVJX010015427.1:0-42548 GCA_004027295.1 Dolichotis patagonum | reverse complement strand
TGTTCTTATATTGAATTTCTGGGATCTTGATTATTATGTGTCTGGGTGTAGCTCTGTTTGGGTTGTAGGTGGCTGGAGTTCTGTATGCTTCATACTTCTGCATATCATTTCTTTTTTTATGTTTGGAAAATTTTCTTTAATAATTTCTGTGAATAATCTTTGTAATTCCTCTGGTTTGATTCCTGCTTCTTCATTCACATACTTTATTCTTAAGTTATAGATCCTCTTGTCATCTTCCAGTCTTTGTATCTTTACTGCCTGCTCCCTTGTTATTTTTAAGCGATCTTCCCTTTCATGACTCCACGTTGCAAACCTGTGTTCAATTTTTGATAGTCTCTCTTTGGTTTCTTTCAAGCAGCTTTGCCAGCTTTCTATCGAGACTTTAGTTTCCTGATAATCTCTTTGAATCTGTTTCATAAATTCTAGGTTTTTTTTAATTCCTCATTAAATTTTTCTCTCCATTTGTGTTCCTCCATTCTTCTGTCTGTGTCTTCTTGAGAGGTGCCCAGTCCTTTTTTTATTAATCTACTTATCTCTTGTTTAATTTGAATTAATATTTCAGTTTTGGTCCCGCTTACGAGGTCCTGAAGATATCTCTTTATGTCCGCTAATGCTGTGTTTGATGTTGCATTTTTGCTGCTCTCAGTCTCTTTTGTATTTACCTCTCCTGGATCGATGTTCTCAGGGTTGGGGGCTGAGAGTGTTTTCTTATTTCTCCCTTTAGTCATGTTTTTGGTTCCTTCCATACAAGTGTACAGTGTAATTCCCAGACCCTTTTCTTGTTGGTTAAGGCTCCTCTAGAGGGTGCAGGCTAGGAGCTTTAGCCCTCTTCAATAGGTTATCAGAGATTAGAGTTCACCCAGGGGCAGTGTGCGCTAGCTCCTCCCTTCTGGGCCAGTCAACCTTTGCAGGCCTTCACTGCATCAGTGTGCACTGATCTCTGGGAAGTAACTGGGTCCCCGCCAGGGGCGTGGCCTAGTTCAAGCAGATTCCACCAATCCGCTCAGTGAGGGGAGTAACCAGCTAAAGCCACTTCCTTATGGAGTTAGGGCTGTCCTGCCCAAATCCAACATGTCGTCCAGTTGGTTTCCCCTTTCCCGTGGTAGGGTCTTATTCCCATCACTTACCTCATCCCCGAGAACTGCTGGACTGCCCGACCTCCAACTTCAGCAGGTTGCGGTGGGAATTCACGGTGCCTCTGGGTGGGTCGTGTGCATAGCCGTCCCGGTGAGCTGCACACAGGGCTGTTCAGCTCCGCACTCCGGCGGATCAAGCCAGTCGCTTCGGCGTGGATCGCTTGTTCAGGTCGGGCAGGGTTCAGGTGGCTCGAGGAGGGTGCCGTGCTCACTGATCTTATCTTCGCTAACAGTAGCCCCAGGACCTCATATTCGAGTGGGTTTTCGCACTTTAGTTACTTTCTGGGTTGTGAGAGTCTATCTCTTTCTGTTTGGGTCTCTCCAGCGTGTTTTATTCTGGCATTTGAGCTGTCTCTCTCAGAGAGGGTCTCTCTCCTGCTACCTACCAGTCTGCCATCTTCTTTGCAATCCCCAACATTTTCAAACTATACAAATGATACAATTAGGAGTTAGTACTTCTTAGTAAGCAGACCCCAGATCAAAGATAAAGTCTGAGTTTAGAATACTGCCTTCTACAGAAGTAGAAGAACATAAACTTATCTTTCTGTCTAATTTCTTCAATTTAGCCTACCAAAAGGGTGGGGGAAGGCAAAGATCACACAAAGTAAGTGAAGCAAAATAAAAATTAAAAATTAAGGAGAAGCCTGGGAAAGTGGTCCACAGTGGGATTAAGTGTAAAAGACTGGTTTTTGGTTTTTTTATTTAAAATTAAAAAGACACAGAAAAAACCAAACCAAAAAGCACTACAGACAGACAAACAACAAGAAACCAAATAAAATAACACTATAGGCTTACAAAACAAGATGATAAGAATTTGACAATAGTTGTAATATTGCATATTGTTACCTTCAAGAGGGTTGCTTAGATTAACAGACATAGACATGTAAAATTGATCTAAACATATGATTATTAACTGTTCTTTTCCAATAACTAATGAAATTAGTAGTATAGTCATTTTAGCTATCATATATATCATATATATATATCATATATAGGATACACAAATTTATGTGTGTGTATATATATATATATGATATATTTTTTTTTCCTTTTCTCTTCCTTCTTTCCTCTATTCCCTTACTCCAATTACTTTTCCTCTTTGAACAGTTTCTTACCCTTACACAATATTTATTATTAATTTTGGAACATATATAATTTTTCAGTTTCTTAGACTAGGGAGACAACACGGTATTTACACATGTGAGTTTGATTTATTTCACCTATAAGTATAGTCTCAAGTCATACCCATGTACTTATAAAAGTAAAAGACTGGTTTGCAAGAGACAGAAAAGAACTACTATCACTTTCCACTTTCAAACTATCATCTTTCAATTAAGCATGCATTACTGAAAGATAAGAGCCTGGAGTTGCTTATGCTCTTAGTTTCCATATAGAAGCCAAATTTAAATTTTAAAAATCTTATTATAATTCAAAATAAAAAAATAATTGAAGTTATATTCCCAAACCCAATAAAACTAATGTTGTGGGAAATGAGAGGTTGTACTCAGAAACTCACTCACCTAATATTACTTTGTGCCTGCTATAAATCTGTTTATTACCTTAAAAGAAAAAATGAACAAAATTAATAAAAATAAGCACAAAGTAACTAGAATAGAAGGAAGAATTGATAAATATGGTTCAAAAAAAGGCTACACTTAACTTGAAATAAATGTTTATTTAAATTCTATGTAACTATGCTTTTACAAAATGAGTAAAATTTGCAGAGAGTAAGACAGTTTCAGACTTTTAAAATATGGTGATTCCTTGATGCCATCCAAACATTGCTTTAATTTTCATCAAAAGCAATTTTCTTACATTCAGAAAACTAATATGAATTAAGAGTGGATTTTAAACCCTGATTTATTGGGGCTGCAGTATTCAAAAGGCACACCTGATTTTCAGACATTCCATATACATTTTTTAAACTATGTTTCCTAGCCTGTTTCTTTCTTTACTGTTAAATATTCTTATTTGGTAGGATATTTATTTAAAAATAAATGTTTAAAACAGTAGATGCTAACTTTTCAATTACATCATATTTGTTGCTTCCAGTAGTTTTTTTACATAATTAATTTTTTCAATTTTTATTTTTGAATAGCACAATTCCATTCCTTGTGGGAAGCTCATACATAAACATAACACATATCAACTCTTTTTTCATCCACTTTCCCACTCCTTCCTTTCCGATCCCTCCATCTCTTAATCCCCCATCCTTTGAGAAAGATCAAACTCCCTACTTACTGCTATATATCTTTTATTTTGCTCTTTATATTTTGGGTTTCACATATAAGAGAAATCATACAATATCTAAGCTTGTGTGTCAGATTTATTTCACTTAACATTATGTTCTCAAAGTGCATTTATTTTCCTACAAATGACTCAAGTTTATCCTTATGCTAAAGTAGTACTCCACTGTATATAAATACCATTTTTTGATTAGAGGCCCCATTCAACACAGCTATTCTCCTTCTGGGTATTTTCCCTAAAGAATTAAAAACATCATACCACAGTGATATATGTACACCCATGTTTATAGCAGCATAATTTGTAATAGCTAAATCTTGGAAAGAACCTAAATGCCCATTAACTGACAAATGGATAAAAAGATCTGGTATTTACATACAATGGAGTACTACTCAGCTATAAAGAAGGATAAACTCAAGGCTTTTATAGATAAATGGATACAATTTGAGATCATACTTTTAAGTGAAATAAATCAGACTCACACATGTAAACATTGTATTGTTTCCCTAGTGTAAAAAGCTGAAAGAGGAAATAAGATCCAAAATGCACAATAGATATTGTGAAATGAGAAGAAACCGTTCAAAAGGAAAGATAAACTGGGATTTTTATAGATAGATAGATAGATAGATAGACAGATAGATAAACTGTGATATATATATATATATATATATATATATATATATTGTCTTAGTTACTTTTTACTCATCATTGAGGCAAAATACCTAATGCCCAAAGTTGGGAAAGGCAAGGTTTATTCTGTACAGTTTTTGGAGGTTTCAGTCCATACTCAGTTGGTTCCAAGGCAGGGTGGCATGGTGGGGCCGCAGTTCATGGCGGCTGCAAATGGCAAGGCGGAAACCGGCAAAAGAGAGAGACACACCTTCTTCCTGCCATTACATCCCATCCTGGCTCCACCCCCTAGGAGGGTGTAGCACTGACACAATCAATCCAAGCACTAGACAATGAACCAGTCACAAATGCATAATGTAAAAGCATGAGGCCTGGGGGCCACTGACATAAACCATGACATATGTATATCTTAACACATATGTATGTATATATACACACAAAATAGTAGTTATACTACTAATTGCTATTAATTAATTGAAAAGAAAGGTTTGTGCTATACTGTTTGATCAGTTTTCCATACCTGTATCTTGTAATACGAGCAATTACTTTGAAAATAACAATATGCAATATACTAACCATTGTTACTCTCCTACAATCGTTTTGAAATTTTGTACCCTTGTTTTTATTGTTTTTTTCTTTAAAATAAAAAATACCACTTTTTTATTCATTCTTCTCTTGATGAACATATATACTACTTCCAAGATTTAGCTATTATGAACTGTAGCACTAATTTGTGTGTGTGTGTGTGTGTGTGTGTGTGCGCGCGCGCACATGTGTGCGTGTGTGTGTGTATGGCGCTAGGGATCAAACCCAGGGTCCTGTGCATGCAAGGCAAGAGCTCTACCACTGAGCCACATGCTCAGTATTCTTAATTCTCAAAGTAGTTGGTAATGGTAAACAACATATTTATTTTAGAACTGAAATACTTACACACCACATATGTCTATTGGCCTGCCAGATTCACAGCCACATGAAAGCAACAGAAAAAAAAACCAGAAAGCGAAACGGAGACAGACAGAGAGAAAGAAACAGAAACAGGGACAAAATAATATAGAAAAGAAAGAAAAGTGCTAAAGATCTAGAGTTAATTCAATAGGCCAATCTATTATTTAACTACAGCAAGACAAGGGTAAGCAAAACTGTTAGCCAAAGAATTCAGGAAAGCTAGAACTGATATGTTTAGTGAGTTTGCCTAATTTAGAATCTGTGAGGAAAAAATAAATAAATACTTAAGAAAAAAAATCTTGTTTTGCAAATCAGCACTATGAAAACATTTAGTTTACTGGTATAGAAACAAAATGAATTTATCTACCTGATAATCTCATTTTTGAATAATGATCAATACTTCTAAAGTTTCAAAATACGTATTTTTCAAAGCAGATACCCCTAAAATGAATATTTTTTTCAGATTTTTGTTCATTTGTTCATTTTTGTTTTTTGGTTCTACTTTTTGTTTTTGTTTTTACTTTTGTTTTAAGAAGAGTCTCACAAGGTAGTTTAAGCTGGTCCTGAACTTATTATATAGTCCAGGCTAACTGAGAACTTATAGCAATCCTCCTGCCTCCGCCTCCAGAGTGCTAAGATTATAGGTATGCACTCCATGCACAGTCTAATAAGGATACTTCTGTCACTCTAATACCTAAAGAGCACATCCACACAGTTTTTAAGTGAGTAGCACATTTTCAAGGGTGAGTTAGAAACTTTTGATAACCTAAATGTAAAATGACATTAAAATTTGATAAATGAAGAAAATTTTACTTACTCCATTTCATCAGGATCACACTACTTGAATGCAAAATTTACTGAGAGCAAGTTTTTGCCAACTGAAATCACTTTTAAGTAAGAATGCACATATGATAAAAAGTTTTTCCACCTTCCCTCAACCCCCCCTAAACCATCTAATCCTTGTGATCATAATGTGGTTTACTAGTTGGTTGCCATACCAATTGTCAGAACATACCTTTTTTAGATTTCAGTGAAAAATATATGCAGTGCCTCAATTATATAGTATTCCTTAATTGAAGGGATATATATTTATCTAGTCATATATTTATGAAAAATTTGCCAGTAACAGAAAAGATCTAATCAGCAAACTACAACCTAAAATTAGTCCCTATCTGACAAATGGATGTTAAAAGGAAAGAAAATTCCTCTTCCCTAGGACTCTATCATATAATATGAATTAATAAACTAGATCATAAGTCTCTCCTCAGTATATAAAAGAAAGTCACTTTCATAAAAGTAAACACTAGACTACAGACAGTTCATGTTAAACTCACAGGATAAAGATGCTTTTCTCACTCTAACAGCAAGAAAGATCATTAGAGAAAATAAAATTATCTACTTTCTTTACTTACTCATTTGATTCTTAATCCAGCCCTATAATACATGTGATACTGAGATTCAAATCAAAGATCACATAATATTAGTTTTTTTATAGGAAGGTTAAAAAAATTTACAATAATTTTGTTTCAGATTGCAAAAAGTTTGCAAGCATTTCTGAAAATCATTGCTACTCTCATAGTGGTACCCTGGTAACAACCTTAGTAAACTGAAAAGTTAGACTATTACAGCGTAAGACCACATTTGTAACTTTAATTAAAATTACTTTGGACAGAGAAGAGAACAAGAAGCCATTCACTGCTTGTGAGTCAGTGCCGTGCATGGGCTACGGGGAGGACAAGAGGCCATCCCCTCCCAGTGTGCAGGCTGGAAGACAAGAAGAGCCAAGATCCCCCTACCACATGAGTGGCCAACTGACCCAGTGAAACACAGGCTGAGATGATAGCTATTAAAGTAAAATACAACTTAATGCTTGTAGTGTTTAGTGTTTGACTTTGCAGGCCTAAAGCTGGTAATCTGATCATCTATTTAGAACATAACAATTTAAAAAAATAGAACATAACAATTCCCAGTATGGCATCTATGGGGGAATCTCCTTTGGAAGGTGGTGGCCATTGTTGATTCCCTATTGTCTTGTTTTGAAGTCCTGTAGTGTTTTCACTGTTTGGTTTGGTTTGGTTTATTCTGTTTTGTCTTGTTTGATTTTGTTGTATCTGATGGCATGGGCAGCCATTTTGGGAATGGCAGGATGTATTATGGTAGTTATTTTCGATTTGCTATGGTCTTGTTTTGAGGTCCTGTATTGGGTCCACTGTCTTGTTTCTGTTGGTTCTATTCTGTTTTGTTTTGTTTGAATTTCCTGTGTTTGATGGTATGGGCAGCTGTTTAGAGGATAGCGGGAGGCATTGTGATGGCTGTTGTTGGTTTCCTGTTACTTTGTTTTGAAGCCCTGTATCACACTGTGTTGTTTTGGTTGGCACTGTTCTGTTTTATTTTGCGTGGTTTTATTCTTTTTAAAATAAAAATTATTTTTTCTTCCTAATATATTTATAACACTAACACCCCATTCATACTCTATGTATATAAAATTACTTTCTTACAGCAGCTACATGATCAGAGAAGCTATTTAAACATATGAAAAGCTGCATGTCTCACAAAATGGAAGCAATCAATTAATTCAGCGGGTCAGCTAAAGAGTTACACTCTACTATAGTAATTACACACACACTTATTAACTTTATTGGATAAAGGATTAGTATATTTTAAATGAAGAAAATGAGTCTTAGAGAAGCACTAGTTCACATTACATGGTAGAGCTAGATTTTAACTCCTATCTGTGTAATTCCAAAGTACATGTCCTATTTCCTATATTCTGCTATTAAAAGAGAGACACATTCAAACATTTTTTAATGGTACTGAGGATGGTGACTGAACCCAGCAACTTCACACAGAGCTACATGCCCAGGCCATTGTTATTGTTTATTTTGTTGTTGTTGTCATTTTTTTAACACATGTTTGATGCAAATGCACTTTAAAGTCATCTTGGGGAGTCAGTACATGTACATAATACAACTTGCTTTCTTTTCCTTAATCTCTTCCCCATCCCCCCTCTAATTCTCCTTTCCCAAAGAGCTAAGACATCATGTCCCATTCTGTATTTGTGACAATGTCTCATTAAGTTACTAAATTGCCCAGGTTGGGTTCAAACTTGCAGTCTTCCTACCTCAGTCTTTCAGAGAGGTGGGATTACAGGTGTGAGCTACTATGCTTGATTCAACAATCTTTTAAATGTCCCTGCTCCATCCTAATTCACAAATTATGTTTGCATTTTCAACTAAAATGTTTTGTTTGTAAAATGTTACAAAAAGAAGTTACCTTTTTCCTTCATATGTGTAAAACCCTAAACCTTCAATAGCCCAAACTCAAATATTTAATCTAAAATTTATAGATTAGCAAATCTTCATTTGTTTGATACACAAATACTAAATGACCACTATGAGTCATGTGTTAATTGCTATTTTAGTCCTTAAAACATCTAGCACTAATTCAACACGTAAATGCATAGATTTCCAATATATGAAATTTCATTAAATCTATATTGGAATAATTTCAAACAACTGTGCACTTTATGTTTAAAATATTTGCTGAGAACATACACATTATCTCTTCTTCTATGGAAGAAAATCTGTGTTATTTTAAATCCTTCTGTGTGCTATCCTCTTCCTTCAGTAACAATATTTCACAACTAGTAAATAAAGTTAGGAAGTAGAGTGAAGTGGTCCTATCAGTTCGGCGTTAGAGTCAGTTAGAACCTGATTTAATGAAGGGAAATTAAGAAATGGTGTTACAGTCCTGGATCCTCTTCTTACTAGTTGTACAATGCTAGGTCAGTTCTTTAACCTCTAGCACTCATTGAACAATTGTTAGAAGAATAACAATTCACTCTTTCCGTACTGCACGCTATAATCTTTCTCATGGCATCAAACTGGAGAAAAAGAATGGAAAGAACGTGAGCTCTGATATCAATCAGACCTGTTTCCAACTACAGAGTCTGAATTAATCATTTCATCTATCTTGAATCTACTTTTATAATCTTAATTTCCTTCTTCAGGTCTATTATGAAGCAAAATTAGAGAAAGCATAAACAAAGTAAAACATAAAGAACCTAATAGTATAAGACAAATTAATAGGGTTCTGTATTAGGGATCTGTTTTGACAGAGGTCTCATTAACTCAGCCATTTTCAACAAAGTATTCCTACTCTGAAGATTTCATATTCTTAGTTGGACATGGTGGTATACACCTGCAATCCTAGAGAAGGATCCCTAATTCAAGCCTAGCCTGGACAATTTAGTGATATAACAAGACCCTGTCATTAAATAAAAAATAAAAGCTGTCCAGGGATGTAGCTCAGTATGAAGGCTATCTGTTCAATACCCAGTGACAGAAAAAAAATTCAAATTTTTAAAAAGAACCTCTTAACTAATAAATAGAACTACTAACCTGAGCTTCAGGATTTCTGGAAATCATTTTTAAATTTCTTTTTGTGTCTATTTAGCATGCATTCTCATGGAAAAGAATCCATTGTTCTTCATTAGACAGCCAAAAAGATCAAAGACTTCAGAACCAGAATGGGGAAAAGAAATACAGTCTTTAGTTTTGTTAATAGGTGAGAAATTTTAGCAATGTCCTAAATGAGCTCTGTATTCTCACCTCATAGTTTAGCTATGCACTTACGCTACTTTCTCAGTTCTTCATTTCTTCACTCCTAACCCCTTCTGCCTACCACTTTCATGGGGCTAACTCCTCATCATTCAAGACATTTGTCTTTTGCTCTAAGAAGCCTTTCTGAACTACCATTGCCACCACCCCAGACTATCAAGAAATCATTCTCTGGCTTCAGAATTGTATGTACAATTCTACAATGCCTACATTATAATTTTCTAACTACTCCTCCACTAGGATAGAAACTCCTTGAAGTCAGAGACTTTGCCCAATACATCTCTGAAGTTTCTAGACTTTAGTACAATGTTTGGAATACAGAAAGCACTAAATGTATTTTTTAATGAACTAATATTTTTTAAATGCCCTGACTGTGCCCATACCAAATCCTGAGAGCAAAAAGCTACTGACACATACAAATACCACAAGGCCCATGTCACATCATCCAGTGGCACTGTGACAGACCTTCCAACGTAGGCATTTATCAAGCACATGCCATACCGCTTTGTAACTACTTTCCAAGCATTTTTAATTGACAGGGAAACAAAAATGCAATATAAGAATAAAAAATATTTTGGGAAAAAAATGAGTATCACACTCAACATAGTGGTTTTTTCCCAGAGAACCATGACCCAGAGGTCATATATTACTTTTGAAATAAAGGCAAGAAAACTATACTGGCAGGTTGTTTTTTCCTTTTCCCTTCCCCCATAACATTGTTGAAAATATTTAGTAATATACATATAAATTTTCAATGCTGTGTACAATTTTGGGAGTCTATTTGTATTTTTTTAAATTTTTTCCCTTCAGTTAGCATTCAAATATGTTATTTTGAAAGCCTGTTTAAAGGCACAAAGGGTCACAATCAACAGTTTATAAATATATCTGACAAATAAGAGCCTCTTCCTTTAGAATCTGAAAGAAATTTCAGATTCCCTTAAATAAATGAGAAATATTAAAAGTGAAAATTAGCATCTTCCCATATGGTGAACACTATCAGTGAATTATTGCAAACTTTCACACTTGAAATAATTTTTTTATAATCAGAAATATCAAACTCATCTAAGAATAAAATTCTTCCTTAAATCAATATTAAATTTAACACCTACTCCATTGATGAAATTTAACAATCAAAAGACTCTAAAACTCACATAAGTGCTGTTCTTAAGTGACTCAAAGTCAAAATTATAATTCTGTTAATACGTACATAAAACATTTACCTTCTGATCTTTTTAACATATTGTATAACCTTCCAATATCTCTTTTTGAAAGTAACACTGAGCTAACATGCTGAAACTGAATCCAAATATAACATTTAGACCTTACAGAGACTTAAAAGAAATTAACGCATAACTTTCTTGGTCAAAAAAGATGTTTTCTGTCACAGTATGTTTTGAATTTTTAATAAAATCATGCTCACTAATGTTACAGAAGATATAAAGTTGACAAAAAACTTGAACTTTTAAAAACATTTCTTAAAAAAGGGTAAAACAGTGTAAGTATACATTCATTTTCCACAAACTCAAAATCCTCAAATATCTACCTTTGATGTCAAAATTGATTTGGGAGCAAAAACTAGCCCAAGTTTATATGAAACTCTTCATGATTCACAGTCACATAATATAGATATGATATTAATGTGTTTGATTTCAGAGTATTGTATTTGACAGTATATGCTATACTGCCTTCCCATAATAAAAAAAAAAATCTGAATTCTGAAATACACCCAAAGCTGCCAAATAAGGAACTGCAAACCTGATTTTAATCTTTCTTTAAAGGTGATTTTATCACTAAATCTTTAGGAAAAACAATACACACATACACACACACACACACACACACGGTCCACAAATCAATTAAACTACCATTTCTTCAGAGGTATAAGACGTCGTATACATTGCATACATTACTTGTAATTCTCACCTGAAAAGGAAGTGTTACTATCCCCAGTTTATATATAACAAAACTGAAACCAAACAGTAGTAATACAAAAGATTTGAACCCCTGTTCTTTCTACTTCAACTTGCTAAAATATGCTTAGATTAAAATATTTCCAGTAAGGCAACAATCTTTATCATAGTTATTATGTTAAAATAGCCTGAAAAATTACATTTTATCACTATTCTTTGCAGATATTGAGCAAGTTGCTCAACTTCTCTGGGTCAAAATTTCACACATAAAACATAGGTAATACAAACGTTATGAAGCTAAAGTGATTAAAACACATGAAGCTCTTACCTAGATTGTCTGGAACAAAAATAAGCACTCCATAAGTGTTAGCTATTGCAACTAGAAATCACTAGACACATATTTTGTACCAGGTGATTCCAGCCAGCATTAAACTCAAGTCAAGCTTAACATTTAGACTATTATCTAATAGTGAAATTCTCTCTCTTGGAACTCTGAATTAAGAAATAAAGATTGAGACAGTTTATAGTGATCAGAAGTTAGATGACCTAGGGCTGGGGATTTAGCTCAGTGGCTTAAGCGCCTGCCTGGCAAGTGCAAGGTCGTGAGTTCGATCCCCGGTACCAAAAAAAAAAAAAAAAAAGAAGTTAGATGACCTGGATTTTACCTTCATCAAAGTTACCAATGACCTCCTTGTTGCCAAATCTAGTTTGTCAATCTTTGTTTTACATCACTTGGAAGCATTCATTCTATTGAGTAATCCACTATCTTCAAATACTATTTTGGTTATACTCTGTTCCCACTGTTTTTATACCTTCTTAATCTCTGTGGGAGGCACTGAAATACTGCAGCTACTCAAAACTTCATCCCAGGCCTCTCCTCCCTTTAAGTCATTTCATTCATATCTGTGTTAGCTTTTCATCACTGTGACAAAATACCTGAGATAAACAAGTTAAAGGAGGAAAGTTTCATTTAGCTCTTGATTTCAGAAGTTTAAACCCACGGTCAGATGGCTCCAATATTTCTGGGCCTGTGCTGAGGCAAAACACATGATGGAAGGGCATGGTGGAACAAAGCTGTTCACCTCCTGGCAGCCATGAAGCAAGTAGTCTTCCTTCTCAAACCCAGCCTATACCCTCTCAAACCTCCTCAATGTTCCCCATCTCAGCAATGACACCACCCACTATCCAGTTGCATAGGATAGAAAATGAGTAGTCTTTGATACCTTCTGTCTCATCTTCGTATTTTACTAATTCCTATTAATTTTATCTCCTAAATATTTGTCAATTCCTTTCTTCATCTCCACTGTTACTAAAAGTTTTCCTTGTGTCTTCTACTTTCCACTATAGCCAGAATTATTTTTCTAATGATTCTAATAATTTCAGGTTCCCATTTAAAAGTCCTTAATGTCTTCCTATTATTTTTAGAATTTCTGACCAAAAAAATTTTGACCGAAATTTATAACACAGCCTACAAGTACCCTAAGATCTGGCTTCACCTTACATGCACCCATATATGTCTCCTTCTGGGATTTTACACAGTATATTATATTTCTACCTGCCTTCAGGCATTTTCACATGGGTTTCCCTCTATCTAGAATACTCCTTGCGCTTAATTTATCCCATCCTTATCATATTTTAGGTAAAATATCACCTCCAGACAATATTATATCATTCACTTACTTAACATTTATTGAGAGCATATTAGAGCCTACACACAGTTCTAGATATGTACAATGGGTAAAATAAAGCCCTTACGGAGTTTATATTATAGTTGAAAAAGACAACTAATTAATAACACAAGTTACTAAATTAAGTAGCTTTAAAGGCAATAAGTGAATTAGAAAAACCTTGAAGTTCAAGGTAAGATAACCAGGAGCAGGCACTTTCCAGTGCCTATTTTGGTGTCTCACAGATAGTTAGGATTTAGTAAATATTGCATTGGTTGAGTAGACCAGTGAATAAAGGAATGACTATGATTAAGTAATGAGGGAGCTAAAACTATAAAATAAGTTTAAAAAAACTATTTTGTGGAAGAAACAGAAAAGTTATTGAAAGAAAAGAGAAACCAAGAAGAAGCCTTGAGAGATAATGGTCCCTTGGAACACTCCTGATAGTTCAGTTTCCATTTTCAGTCCTGTATACCCTTGCCATAACCTCACACACCAAGGCTGGAATAATTCAAAAGAGTTGCTCTTGCAAACAATCTACAACACCTAATTAGTACATATATAAAGTTTATATGTGTATACCACTTTCGCCACCCACCACCATACAAATCCCAAAGCCCCCGGTTTTCTATACTCTCTCTAATGTTATCCTTTGTGCTGAACTTCCAGTTCTTTGGTCCTCGGGTCCTTTTAGGAATACTGTCATTCTCTCCCACATATACAGAGGTATAATAACCTTTGTTTTCTTTTATAACACTGTAATGACACCGCCAGTGATGTTTTAGGTCACTCTCTCTCTCTCTCCATCTAAGCCCAGACATACCCACGAAAGACGCTCTCAGGAACAGGATCCTGGGTCTCCCATCCTGTCAGTTTCCTTAATCTTTAAAGGTTATCTTCCAGTTCCAGAGATGTGAAACACCCCTTTGTGATTTCTGAATGACCTTCAATATTCCATATACAGTCACACTGAGGCTGCAGCCTCCACTGGCAGACTCCTAAAGACTAGGGTACTGGGTGTCCCCTCAAGCCTCTCGTCTTTTTAAGGATACATACAAAGATATGTACACTTTGTGATGAAGTGTAATCCTGAGGACCCTACACAGAAAAGCTCTGTGCAAATCCCTCTTAGTGGTACTGTCTGATACTACACTAACACACGTTCTACATGCACCTGCCTCCTCAGAATCACAGCCTCGCCCTGCTCCCACTCCAAATCTTGCCGGTACAGGGATCCGTCCCTAGTTTCCAAGGGTTTGGTGTACACTCTCCATGACGCAGCCTGTCCCTAGGATCATCTCTCACCACAGGCACCTCAGGACTTAGGGGATGTCCTAGTCCTTCCCAGGCCCATGCTCACTTAAGTGTGTGCACACTTTCCACACAAGAGCTCCCACAGCAGGACTTCGAGGTTCCTGCCGGCCACTCACAGGGGTACACGCCTGCTTTGAACCCTGACCCCGGGGTCATTACCCCACAGCACAAAACCACAGGGGCGCCTCAAGCCTTAGGGCCAGACCTTGTCTCCTGTTCGTCAGGCCAAGGACAGCCCAGCCGCCTCAGCCTTCCTTTAATCGACCGCCTCCACAGACCTGCCTCAGGCGCCGTCTGGCTCCGCTCCGCCATTTTTTCTTGTCCCTCACTCTCCAAGCCCACGCGAAAAGCGAAAACCGCGGGGCAGTGGGAAGCGGGTGATGGGATCCGCGGCCTGACGAGAGCTCCCTCAGAAAGACGCTGCACGACGGTTGCCTCGGCAACGGGCTGGCTGCTACCGGCCGGCAGCCGCGTGGGGGGGGGGGTCCGCGGAGACGGTGCGTGCGTCCGAGGCCCCGCCCCCGCGACGCAGCCCTCTTGCGGGCCGGTAACCTTCTGCACTCTGACCCAGCGGCTGCCCCGCAACCGAGCCACTGCGTCCTATCAACTGAGCATGCTCAGCTGCCTCTGGGGTACCGGGGCCAAGTCTGTTGGGATGGCACTTTCCTGCTGCTGACAGGGGTCCTCGTCGTGACCACAGAGCCTCACTACTTTGACCTTTCTATAGTTAATACTCAACTCTAGGGACTTGGGACCGATTTCTTGACTTCCCAGCACTCACCACCTCATCATCTTGTTTGGTTTCATCGTGGTGTTAAATGACTTAGGTACTCACCTTTATATGCACTCTGTGTGCCCACACCAACTCAAACACACAGATGTTCAATGGATTCTGCCTTGCCGTTCCTCCGCAACTGCACCAACCCTCAATTCTAAAAGGCTTATTCAGTATTTTTCAGAATACCTAGGATACTCATTCTGTGCCACTATCTACTCAGACTGAATTAGAAAGTTATCCTTTCCTGACCAGTTCTCTAATCACATGGTTCACTGTGCTTTTCTTCTGTCTCAACGTTCAACAATACTTTATGCATCATTTTCTTGTGTCTTACTTGGCCTAGAGTTCCCTAATACCTGGGTTGTTCTTCACCTTTCTGTACCCCGTTATGTAGCGTGACACATGACATAAAATAGATATACAGTAAATATACTGTATGGATAATATATAATCAGTAAATACTGTATGGATAATATATAATCAGTAAATATACTGAATGGAAAATGAGGCCTAAATTCCCACACATTCTTATAGGTTTTATTAAGCACTTGATTTTCAAGGAAGTAACCAGCTAGGTAGATTTCTTCTCTCAAGCAGCTCATAGAGAACAGAGCTAATGGCTCTAATACAGGTTAACGGTACAAAGATCCTAGAGATGGTGCTGGTACTGGGAGTGGAAGGTAATAAGTGAAGTAAGTGAAGGTAGTAAATGAAGACTTCATAGGGAAGTCTTTGGGAGTTAAAGAATGACTAAATGTTAAACGTAAATGAGTATAATGCGAGTAGAGGGCATCGTGAGCCAAGATCGGAACTATGGATAAAGGGAAGGAAATTGCAAGAATTAAAGTTTGGCTGAGCACAAATTACACAAGGAAAACTGTTGTCTGTGAGGAGGTCACTATATGATTAAGTAATGACTGCATCTGGGGTCTCAACAGAACCTGAAGCAAGAACTTAGTAATCTGTTTGAAAGAAAACAAGTGAAGTGGAGACAGGAAAAGAGGAAAGGAGAAAAAAGAACACAAGAAAAAGTCAGTGACCTGATGGCTTTCTCTTGGAGATAGCTGAGCTTAATCGTACTGGAAACTCTTTAAAGAACTATTTAGAATGTACCTCTACTATTATCCCTCTGAAGAACAAGGAGGCAGGGCCATTTATCTGTCTCCTGATTTCCATCCCTGTTGGTGAAGGTTTACCCTTGATCCCTAGCTTGAACTTGCTTATGCTTCCTGGTTATATTACCCAAAATGAACAGATTTATACCTAGAGTTTGAGAGAAACCCTTCAGGCAGAAAGCAGAAGGAAGAGAAAGTCTTTGAGGCAGCATCATGTAACCAATCACCTACATTAAAATCAGAGATAAAGTATGGGCCCCATTAATAGCCTTCTACAGAAAGTTGCTTGAAAATATCCATCAGAAATAAGATTTAGTATGTGAGCAGTTTAAAATTCACAACATGAATGTATATGTACTTTTCAAAAATTCACATGTGATAAAGACTGTGAGATTTGTGGAAATTTTAGTGTGAGAGGAGTCACAAAGGGCCAAGGAAAACACAGGAACTTCATCAAATGTAGGGAAATGGAAAAAGAAAAAAAAATCTGGATTCCACTAAGATCCTGGCCTTATTGTAGCTTTATAATCTTGCACAAATCACTTAAATTCAGTTAGCCTCAGTTCTCTTCTTCAACAAACTGAGACAAAGGCCCTCCCCAACACAAAGTGTTGCTCTAACTCACACATGAGGTGATTGATGAAACTGCATTTCACAAGTATTAATCCAGTAAATAAGAAACCTAACAGGTTTAGAATATTTTTAAGCAAACATTCCTCAATGCCTCTTTTAAGCTAGGCTCTGTGCAAATGCAGACGATAAAAGAGTGACTATAATACAATACATAACTGCACTGTTAATTTTAATATTAAGTAAAATACCAAACAGTTATTTTATCAGACTAGCCCTATTTCAAATTCTCATGGCTACATAAGGCTAGTGGCTTCCATTCCGGACAGTATATGTACTGAACATTTGCATCACTGCAGAAGGTTGTTACAGTGGGTCAATAACAAATGCCAGCTGGGTAAAGGAAATGGAATGCCTCGAAAATTAGCTTGCTGTCAGGACCTGATTGAATGAAGGAGTTTTAGAAGACTGAATGAAGAGAAGATCCAGTTCTCTGTGGACTCGTCAGGAAGTAGTACAGGAGGGAGTACAGATACTTTCACTCCTGCTGGAGTCCTCAGAGACTTCCCTTTTTGTTGTGCAAAATAGTACTGCATGGGGAATGAGTTAGAAATGCCCCACATAGACTCACAGGCATTGGTTTCCCCAAAATACCATTCAGAGTGACTTTAGGAGATCCGCTTTCCCCAGAGATCTGCTATGGCTTTATATCCACAGACACCATTCACCCTCTACAAAATCAGGACACCTTGCTTCAAACAACAGCCCAAGTGGGATTCCCCCACTTTCTCTGTAAATATTTATTAAAATGACACTCTCCATATGCCTCACCACTGAGCTGCATGCAGTATAAAATGAAAGTAAGTTTATAGTCACATTTCTTATATAAGTAAACTTGTTTCATCCTCAAATCAACATTACAAAATTGGTTTGAATATCATCTTGTATGGAGGATGAAAGTGAGGCTCACAGTTTAAATGACTAACACCAAGTTACAATCTGAAAGTAACAATTCAGAGAGGACTAAAATGGTACTAAGAAATTCACCTATGTTACCTAGTAATTTTCACATTAAAAATACCATGCCTTTAAAGTTTATTAACTAATTTAAAAGAGAAACGTGTGAAAATCCAGTTTACAATTAATTTCCAAACAACACTGTAAGGGCAGAGACATAGGTAAGCTCAGAAGTGCTTGAATAGCAAAGAGAAATGATCTTCCTTTCCTCTTTTCTGGAAAAAATAAAACTGGAGCTGAGTAAAAAGGACGAAGGGGAGTCAGCCAACTAGTTGATAAGAACGGTCTTCTGTGTTATATGAAAACACTGAGACTCTGCGTAAATATTTAAAAGTTTAAAATATGGTTGGATTCAAACAAAAGGAAAATATCCTGATGTCAGAAGAAAACAAGGATACAGTCATTTGTCCCTGTAATTTCTTCTGCCCAAAATACTCTTCTTTCCCAGATTTGCCAGACTGACTCTATATTTCCATTCAGATGTCATCTCAAATGTCACATTATTGGGAAGATCTTTCCTAATTGTGCTTTTTAATTCATAGATATTTCATAATTTTATTGCTATCATGAATGATATCTTTTGCTCTTTTCTCACTTGCTTTACTCATGTAGACACAGGTTACTGATTTTTGTCAGTTAATATTACAATCAGAAATTCGTTGAACTCCCCCATTGTATCTAATAGTTTGTTGATAATTTCAGACATTTTTTATTGTTTGTTTTCTTGAAACAGTGTCTCACTGTATAGTTTAGGCTGCCCCTGAACTCCATATGTAAGCCAGGCTAGCCTCAAACTTGCGGCAATCCTTCTGCCTGAGCCTGTTGCCGAGTGCTGGGATTACAGACATGCACCACCACATCTGTAATCAAACTTTCAAAGAAGAATAATCAACAGAAAGTGGGATTCACCCACTTCTCCATAAATATTTATTAAAATGACACTCTCCATATGCCTCACCACTAAGCTGCATGCAGTATAAAATGAAAGTAACATTTTAAAAAAGAATAATCAACAGAAAAATGATAGTAGTCTCTTCCCTACCTGTCCTTTTACAATACTTCTTTTTTTAACTTTTTTCACCGTTATTGCTTTTGACAAGGCCTTTAGAATTATGTAGAACTCAAAACATTAATATTGTTAAAGCAGTCTCCATCAAAATACCAACAACATTCTTCACAGAAGAATTTTAGGAAAAAAATCCTAAAATTCAGAGGAAACACAAACAACTATGAGGAACTAAAATAATCTTGAGCAAAAAGAACAAAACTAGAGACATCAAAGTATCTGATTTTATAATATACCACAAAGCCATAGTAACCAAAACAACATTATATTACCACTAAAACAAACTCACAGACCAATGCAACAGAATAGAGAGCCCAGAAATAAACCCCCCAAACTACAGCCAATTGATTCCAACAAGAGACCCAAAAACACATGGTGGAGGGCAGTCTCTTCAATAAATTGTGCTGGGAGGACTGGGGATTTAGCTCAGCAGTATAAGCTCCTGCTTGGCAAGTGCAAGGTCATGAGTTCAGTCCCCGGTACCAATAAATAAATAAATAAACTGTGCTGGAAAAATTGGAGATCTACTGTATATAAAACTCGAATCTCTTTTTCACCATATACAAAAATCAACTCAAATTATTTTTTAAATTGAAAACCTGAAACTCTGAAACTAGTAGAAGTGAACATAGGGGAAAAACTTGAGGATATTGATATAGGCAAATTGTTAAAGAAGACTCAAAAACAGCAAACAAAAGTCAAAAAAGGAAAATGGGATTACATAAAACTAGAAAGCTTCTGCACAGCAAAGGAAACCAATCAACAAAGTAAAAAGACAAGTCATATGAGGAAAAAAAATATTTGGCAACTATTCACCTAGCAAAGGATCAATACCTAGAATATACAAAGAACTCAAAAAATAACATTAAAAATTCAATCAAAGTGCACCATGTTGGAAATTAGGGGGCTGAGCAAACCAGCAACCAGCCTGCCACCCTGGTAAGTGACTGTGGTCTGGCAAGCCGCGCCCATTCCAGGGCAAGAAGCAAGAAGCAACAGCATTTCCTGAGATCCGCACCATGTTGGATCTTAGGGAGCTGAGCATACCAGCAACCAGGCTGCTACCCTGAACTTTGGAAATGTAATGGTCAGTTCATCAGAAAGAAATAGCAGGTGAATGTGGCAGACTTTCAGCAGCCCAAAGGAGAGAGACCCTGGCGCCTCAGGATCTGCACCACAAGGTGATTCAGGGTGCAAGCAAGGAGCTCCTCCCCTCTCTGGTGGGGCAGCTGTGAGTGTGGCAGACTTTTGGCGACCCGAAAGAGAGACCCTGGCACCTTGGGACCTGCACCATGCGGTTGACTCGGGGTGCCCAGAGAACAAGGAACTCCTCCCCTCTCTGGGGGGTGGCTGTGAGCCTGCCAGCACGCAGGCTGAGAATCAAACATTTCATGTTGTCCTGTCCCCTGTCCCGTGTCCCCCCCACCCCCACCCCCCGCTTAGCAAGTGGGAGCCAGTTAGCTACACATCTTGTGAAAAGATTGGCTATGTTATTTAGTATGAACTCCCCATATGCAAAGATATGGGCAACCATTTGGAAGAAAACAAGAGACAATATGACAGATAGTGAAGATCTCTAGTTGTCTAGCTTTGCAGTTTATGCTTTCTTATGTCCTGTTCTGTTCTGTTTTGTTGTGTTTAATTTTACCCCCTTTAAAATAAAATTTAAAAAATTTTTTTAAAATTTCAATTAAAATGGGCAAATGATATGAATAGACTTTTCTCAAAAGATAAAATACAATGCCAACAAATATATAAAAGTATACTTAATACCACTAACTATATGGGAAATGGAAAGTGAAACTACAATGAAATATCACCTCATTCCAGCTGGAATGGCCATTACTGAAAAAAATAAAATAAAATAAAATAAAATAAAATAAAATAAAATAAAATAGAATAATAAAATAAAATAAATGCTTCCAAGGATGAAGAGAAAAAGGAATTCCTACACACTCTTGGTATCAATGTAAATTAGTTATGGCTATTGCAGAGAACACTATAGAAATTATTCAAAAAACTAAAAATAAATCTACCATATGATCCAGCTATCCCACTTCTGGGTATATATCCACAAGGAAATAAAATCAGCACATTAAGGAGATATTGGGCTTGGAATGTGGTTCAGTGGTAAAGTTCTTCTCTAGCATGCATCAGGTCTTCTCTAGCATGTACTCAAGAAATGAAACAAAAAAACAGATACCAGCTTGCCTATGTTTGTTGTGGAACCATTCACAATAACTAAGTTATGGAATTAATGTAGGTGTCCAACAACAGATAAATACAGAAAATGTTTATACACATCATGGCATATTCTTTGGCCATATGGAAGAATGAAATCCTGGAATTTTCAGTATAATAGATGGAACTGGGATCCCATTATGCGAGGTGAAATAAGATTGACACAGACAAGTGCTACATATATTCTCTCTCATTTGTGGAAGCTGAAAATGTTGACCTAACTGTAAAAATAATGATGTCTACTACTAGAGATTGAGAAGTGTGTGTGTTGGGGAGGAAAGTAGATCTGATCAGTGCATGCTGTATACATGTGTGCAAATATCCACTGAACCTGTTAATATGCACAATTAATATATACTAATCAAAAAACAAATTAATTACCAAAAAGTACTAGGAATTCTTATTTTTTCCTAATACTAAGATAACTGTATCTAAATGCTTTCTATTAAATGCAAATTTTTGAGATTTAGTCTTTGTCAAGACTTTGAGAAAATGTTGCTCTGCTCCTATTTTCAAATAGTTTTAAAATAAGAATAGACAAATTTTGAATCAAGATAACTTTGCATCTGCTAAAATAATCATGCATTCTATTTAAACACAATATACTTTAATGCATTGTTGAATTCAACTAACTACCAGTTTATTTTAAATTTTTTTTATCTATGTTAGAAAATAGAATGAGCAATCTCAGCCTAGAACATTTGGCAAAATATTTTTACCATCATTTCAAATCAAATTCCTTAATGATTATCATTTTGTCTTTGTTGAGCCATTTTGGTATTTCGTGTTTTACAAAAATGTGCTGGATTTATATAAGTTTTTAGTTTTTCATAATTTATAAAATTATAAAATCTCTTTTATATCTATATATATTTCTTTAATCATGAATTTATTTCAATTTCCTTTACTTTTTAAGTTGAGATTACAAGACATCTCTCTATGGATTTCTCAAAACACAGTAGTGCCTCAGTTCGCAAGTTAAATTTGTTTTATGATGGGGGGGTTGTTTGTATGAGGGAGATGGCTACAAACAAAAGCATTTGTGACCAAGGTATTAGTTTATTATTTTGTGTATTCTTTCTGCCTCACTCTGTCTCTCCCTAGTTGTTGTTGTTGCTGTTTTGGTTTTTTGAGACAAGGCTTCACTATGTAGGTTCAGACTGGCCTTGAACTCACAGCAATTCTCCTACCTCTATATTCAGAGCACTGGGATTACAGACATTCACCACCACACTCTCTTCTTTCTTAAATTGAAGAAATCTAGATGAAGTTCGGGGCTGTTATTTTGGGAATTTTGGAAATTCAGCTATGTATATATTGTGATTTACCTTTCATGATTTTCCCTTTCATGTTAATGGTTTTCTCATAGTCCAACATGACTACTGGAGCTCAGCCACTGCACTTTATTTTACACCAGCACAGAACTTACATTTTTATTACCCTATACATTTTTATTAGCAAGGATAATTATCTTTTAAGGGAACATCTTACAGTTTACAAATATAATTCTATATACACCACATTAAACAGAATTTGTCCACAGAAGTATTGCTTACTTAAAATGGAAAATGAGTCTATTATGGATAGCTGTGAGGCCAGATCAAGGTTGGCCACATAATTGGCAAAGCCCAGGCAAAATGAAAATGTAAATCCCTGTGCTAGTCAACTTGCCACAACAGTGATGAAAGACTGAGAAAGTCAATTTAAAAGAAGGAAGAGTTTAATTTTCACTGACAATCTCATAGATTTCAATCCCTGGTCAATTGACCCCCAATGCCTTTGAGTTTATGGCAGTACAGTACATCATAGTGGGAGCACATGGTAGAGGAGGTATCTCATGGCAGTTAGGAAGCAAAGAGAGAGAGAGAGAGAGAGAGAGAGAGAGAGAGAGAGAGAGAGAGAGAAAGGGACTTATTCCCAATGTCACTTTCAAGAGCATTCCCCAGTCACTTAACTTCCTTCACCTAGGCTCCACCTCCTAAAGTTTCCACCATCTTCAAATAATAGGACTAGAGACCAAGCCTTCAATACAGAACAGACATTCAAAATCTAAACCATCATAGTCCCTTTGATCAAAACATACTAAAAGTAGCACCCACTAAACATTAAACCCTCTTGGAACTCTCTGAGTACTATACCCTGTGCTACTTCACAGTTTCATGCCTTGAAAGCTGATTACGGCCCAGGTTCTCTAAATATTAGATTCTTTATTCAATGAAGCAAAGGAGAACAATTGTTGAAGGGCAACTCTGACTCATTAGTATTTAGTTTGCTGATTGCTTCCTTTATGTCCATCTTTTATATTAGCGTTTACTCTGTAATTTTTTTATTTTCTGAAAAATGCTTCTTATATTTCCTTCCATGTACTTATGAGGTATTATTATTATTATTATTTTATTGTTATTATTACCATTGTATTTGGGAAAAGACTAAGCACAGAGAAGTTTGATACGTGGTTAAGTTCAAAAAGCTACTAGCTGACAGAGTTAGGATACGAATCCAGGCAGCAACCTCTGGACTCCATGCTCTTGCAGTATGCCATCACTCTACATTGCATATATGTTTTAATTGTACTTGTCACTTTAATGTAACTCATTTTCTTATCTTTCCATCCAGTAGTGGGAACATACACAATTTAAAATGGGTGAGACTAGATTATAGTGAGTAGGGGCATACATTTGGATATAGAAGTCATTATTATACAAAATCAAGTAGAAATGGAGGCATAATTAAGACAGCACACAAAGGGACTGGGGGGGTTGTTGATTTGGATGGTAGTTATGAAGATTCTTGCCTTATAAAAATTTATGAAATGAAACAATTTTACATGTGATTTTCTGCATGTGTTTTATCTTACGTAAGAGTATTTTTCAAGAGATATGTTTTATCATCTCAGGATCACACCCTCATTCTAACCATTTTTTCTCTGTGTTGCTATGCCAAGCTGAAAGCTGCCTGAATTTACTTTAAATGTGTGGTATATATCAAGCACCTTATACAATTCTATTATTTCATTCTCATAACCACTTCATGAGACTGGCTTTATCTCCTTTTTGCCAACAAGAAGCTGAAATTGTAAGAGGAAGACAGAAAGAAACTAAATAAGTTTCCTGAGGTAATAGTGAACAATTTGTAAGCCACAAAGTTAAATTTTGAAACCAGGCTTGATTCCAAGGATCATACTCTTGTTTAATATGTTCCCTTACCTTCCAATCTTTCATATGTCAAGTTCTCAAATTGTTTCTGTAAAGTAAGAGTAACCTAATATGATGAGCAGAGTATTGTATCAATGATAGTAGAGTAGGGTGTTATCTGGAAGAATCAGACTTGATATTGGCTTGAGGGATTCATTGCCTAGTGAAAGAGACATCATAGTGATTTAAACTGAAAAATCTGTCCTGTTACTCGCTCCTACCTCTCAATCATAGTAAGTCATGCCATCAAAGAGAACTTAATAGGCACTGACACCGAACTCTCTGGGTAGCATAGAGAGTCATTGGCAGGTAGCTGGTTTAACTTGAAATACAAACTAAACTCAGGACAGAACCAATGACTTCTTAGCACAATCATTGGCAGGAGCTACTATTCTAAAAGGAACAAAAATAAATTCATGCTGATAGAAAAGGCTCTCCTTGATGAATCTTCATTGACTCCAGATTCCCAATATCAAACCTTGGTGAGATATGGTTACATTTTGGATAAACTAATGAAGAAATCAATAGGGATATTCATCTCTTATGCATTAGCTGAAAACAGTAGGAGCTGAGGGAGGGAAACTAGACATGTACAAAAAAAATCAGAAAAGAGGATTATTTTTCAGAGATGAGGAATATAGTTCCCAAAAAGAGAATGAAAGTATGACCTTGGAGATTTGGGAGTAAATGAGACTAAGAGAAAAAGTCAGGTAAATTGAGAAAGGAAAATATACAAATTCAAAGCTTCTTTTTTAAAGGTTCAAGTCTCAAAATCTTCCTTCTTCCATAAAAGAGACTGTTGAAGGTGGATGAGTTCCAATCTGTTTCTCTCACTCCTTGGTAAGAGATAATCCTATAAAGAACTTTATAAACTTTTATGTAGTTTTTCTGGTAAGATTAACAGGACAGGATACCACAAGAATAGATTTCACCAACTTCATGTACCTAAGGACTCTAATGGAGTTAGACCTAGAGAACACATTACATTCATATAAAGTTTATTTTTAAAAATTGATATTTTATAGTATGTACTATAAAAATATGCTATAGTATGTACTATATTGATATTTTATAGTATAGTTTATGCCTTAGTATCATCAGTTAATGTTAATTCATGAGGTTTTTCTCAGGTTATCAAAACATAATTTGTGTTACTCTGAAATATCCATCTTAAAATGAATCATAACAAATTAAACTATTCTCTTGAACATTTAGGTTAAATCCTACTTTTTCCTGGTACAAACAATGTTGCTGTGAACATCTCGGTACATATAGCTCTCATCTCTGATCACTTCCATAGTTCAGAGTTCTACACATGAAGTCACTGGGTCAGGAGGATGAACTTTTCAAGGCTTTTAAGCTGATAATCACAGATCTTACACTTGATCTTAGCCAAAAGGCCGAGAAGCGATCGAGGCTTTTAAAACAGACAAGTTTTTTTTTTTTTTTTTTCCCCAACAGACCTTATCTCTGTATGTTCCAACTGGCAGAGCTCAAATACCTGTAACTTGATATCTTTTCCAAAATTCTGGCTGTGATACTTATAGAGAAGAATGTACCCAATTAGCCAGGTCATGTGAACTGCTAGACCTTCACCATCTGCAAACAAGAAATTTGAGAAGTTTGGTTTAAACATAGAAAAGCTGATTGTATTATCACAGATGTGGCACCTCTAGAAAAAGGGAAGATTTGTTTTCAACACCCCATTTCCTTTGGGAACAAAGAGCTATGGGCCACAGGCGTCATGCCTGCCAGAGTCTCTGGTGTGAACTAGCTGTGCTGAGTTCTCCATGATTTAATGGAGTAACAGATCAAGATCTCCAATTTTCATCTCCAGCGATTTTGTCCTTAACTGGAATGTATTTATATGGTACTATGTTTGGAAGAGGCCAAAGTACTATACGGAAACATAGTTTATTTCACTCATATCAGAAGTTTTGTTTAACCTTATTGAAGTACTAAAAGACTTAAAGCTAAAGGCCTCACTTGCACAGCAGATAAAGGACCCTAGAAAGGAGTCCATTCTGGGTTTTACATCCTGGAAGTTCATGTGACTTGGATGAAAGATATTTGATTTCTAAAGGGAAATACAATGTTTCTGGTACCCATTTATCCCAGAATACTCTAATCCCAGTACATTCTACAGTTATTAAGAACTATAAACAAAAACAAGTGGAACTGAGTTTCTCCAAAGTGAAGAAATAACCTGCATTTAACTTGTTTTAAATGTGTGGCTATGAGGGACAATACATCCAAGTTCATTTTAAAAAAAATCTAAAGACCTCTGAGATACCCATTGTATGTCTATCAATGTGATTAAGATTTGACTTCACTACCATGACAAGTAACATGCAAAACTTGAAACTTGTAAAGCACATTTTTAAAAGGCTACTACTGACTTTGAGAAACTGAAGATATTTAGATTGAGCGAGAGGCATAGAACTTAAATCTCAGAATAAAAAATTTTACAGTGATAGAGTTACATAATAGAAATGAAATGCCAGTATGAGAAGAGATTACAATGCCAATGAACCTAAGAATTGTTATTTAAGTGCAAATCTTAGGATATACTCAATCATACATGTATCTCTATTTGTTTTAAGAGGAAATGATTCACATGAAAATTAACTAGATCTAGTTAGTAACAGTATTCCTGAAATTATTCATGCAAGAATATATATCCCAGAACTATCTGGAAATTTATAGCTATGTAATGAAGCACTATGCCATGATTTTTTCATAAATTATGTAAAAAAGAATGCTGAATATCACAGCAGTGATGTAAATCTGGAATTAAAATTTAAATGTTCTCTGATTTAAGGCACATAAGTTTTCTTTCTCATAATTATATTATTGTATGTTTGTAATGCATAATAGTTACATTCAGAATGTACATCACATCTTAATCACACTCACTCCTCTTTCTCTCCCCACTTTCCCATTTTCCTCCTTCCCCAGAACCTCTTCCTTCTCCGAAAAGTCTACTTCCCTGTTTTCTACAATCTCTCATTTATTTTGCTCTTTAAATTATTTGTATTTGGTGTTCCTCATATAAGGGAAACCATGTGATTTGTAACTTTCTGTGTCTGATTTAATTTCACTGAGAATAGTAAGTGGTCTTAAGATCCATCCATTGGTGTCAGGAATATAGTTCAGTGGCATAAACACCTGCCTGGCAAGCACAAGATCCTCAGTTTGATTCTTGGTACCAAAAAAAATTCCATTTTCCTACAAATGACGCATTTATCCCTTTTGTGTCTTAGTAGTACTCCATTTTGTATCTCTATCACATTTTGTTGGTTTACTTGTTGATGGATAAATAGGTTGCCTCTGTAATTTAACTCTTTTTAATCATCCTGCTATAATGTTATGGTTTAAATCTAGATGTCTCCCAAAGCTTTATATGTACATAGGTTGTGCCTGTGAAAGGTGATTGGATTATGGAGCAGTATAATTAGCTTGATGTAGGGACACCAGCTCTAGTCAACAAGATGGGTCACTGGGAATATCCTCTAGAAAAATGTATCTCCCTCTCCAGCTCCTCCCTTCATTTCTCTCTGCTTTCAAGATGTGAGTAGGTATTTGCATCACACCCTTCCACCATGCTGTTTCTGCCTGGATCCAGACAAGCATACAAGAACTGAAACTTCCAAAACATGAACTAAAATAAACCTCTCTTTCTTTAAGTTGCAATTCTTGGGTATTTTGTTCCAGTGACAAAGAAAGTGACTAAAACATATAAATATGGATGTACATTTATCTCCGTATTTTGGGACAATCCCAGGAGAGATATAGCTAGGACAAATGGAATCATTGTTTTTAGTTCTTTTAAGGAACGTCCAAACTGATTTACATAGTGGTTGTGCTAGTTTATATTTCCAAGAACAATGCAGAAGGGTTATTTTTCTCCACAATCTTACTGTTTGCTGTTTTTTGAGTCTTTGCTGATAGTCAATTCTTTCTGTTGTTTGAATTTCCATTTCTCAAATAGGCAGTGATGCTGCACACTGTTTCAGGTATTTCTTGGCATTTGTACTTCTTTGAGAAGGGCATATTCATTTGAATTACTCATTCTTTGATTGGGTCATTTGTTTTGAGTGCCTAATTAGTTTTTAGTTCTTTATATATTCTAAGTATTAGCCCTCTGTTTTAAGGAGTAGTTGGCAAAATTGTTTTCTCATTCTGTAAGTTGCTCTCTACTCTGTTGATTGTGACCTTTGCTGTACAGAAGTTTTTCAACTTGATAAACTCTTGTCCATTTATTCTTGTTATTATTGTGCAATTGGACTTTTCTTCAGAATTTAATTTTTCATCCTATATTTCTACTTGATTGCTTTTCACAATGTCTAATTCTTTACTCATGTATTCATTAGTATCCTGCATTATCTTCTTAACTCAGTCAACTGCTGGAGATAGTAAATAAATCCTTTAGTGACATTTTCTTTAAGCTTATTAAACATATTATGCATTTGCTTATTTGTTTCTTCTTTGGTCTCTTCAGACATTTTAATTCTATAGTTTTTGAGTTCTTGGCCTGATACTTCCTCTACTTTCATACCCATGAGATCACCTTTTGGAGAATTAAGAGTATTGGGAGACATTTTGTTTCCTCATGTTTCTAGTGCTTGTGTGTTGAAGATTGAAGATCAATCAGGATAGAAAACTTTCGCTACTGTGATCTCTTTGGTTAGTGTAGGTTTTCTTGGAGTGCGATTTTGGTTTTGGCTATGTTTTGGTATTCATGCATGTATTGAATCTGCCTAACTGTGTTGCTAGCACAGAACAGCTACCAATTATATCAGCATCTATAAAATCAACCATATATCAATCATAAAACTGAAACTTGTTTTAAAAATTTCAGTTTCTTCAATAACCCAGGAAAACAATAACAAGTAGGCTGAGGTGTAAGGACAAAAGAAGGAAAATAGGAGAAAAAAATTCAAAAAGAAGGAAAAAGAGACAACAGAAAATGAAATAAAGAATACATAGGACTTTGGTGATATTATTGTTACATCTGGAAAGGAAGTAAGAAGAAAAGAGGCCTTGAGAGGGTTATTTGCTTATGCAGAAAAAAGAAAGAAGAGGGAAAGAATTATAATTGGAGATTTAGTAAAGCTGTAAGAAAACTGGAAAAATTAATATACTGACATAAATCTTGTGTTTGAATCTTCCATACACAATTTGACCTGAGGGTTAACCTGACATGACTTTGAAAGGTACTATCTAAACTAAGGATTCATTAATTTTTTTTCATCATTTCACATATCCAAACACCACACATTAAGGTATATTCTAAAAGAAGAAAAAAGGAAAGACCAAAAAAAAAACACAGAAGGAAAAAATTTAGAAATACATTGTGCTCATAGTACAAAAGAATAAGCAATAAATTTGAGAGGGGGAGATAGGTAAAAAGTGAAGGAGTTTAAATGGAGCATGGTAGAGGGTAGAGGATACAGGAAGGTTGTATT
This sequence comes from Dolichotis patagonum, assembly GCA_004027295.1. Classification (NCBI taxonomy): domain Eukaryota; kingdom Metazoa; phylum Chordata; class Mammalia; order Rodentia; family Caviidae; genus Dolichotis; species Dolichotis patagonum. The sequence goes on along the minus strand of PVJX010015427.1, from coordinate 12,634 downwards.
TTATTTATGTCCACAACTCTCACAAACTACCTGTCATCAGGATTTGTGGAAGGAATATGTACAGTGAAACACTGCAGAAAGTACAAGAAGACAGAGACTAATCTATGACGTAACAAAGAGCTAATTTAATTAATTTTATGAAACAACCCTTGGCATAGGACAGCTATACCAAATGTATTGTGATAAGGGCAAAGCTCAGATTCTTATATTCCTGCCAACACACACTGGCTTGCTCTCCTAACTCTTTCAAAAGCAATAGAAAATTAAATAAGTACACACACACACACACACACCCAAAAGCATAGAAGTAAAGTCTTCTTTCAGTTTTATTTATGCTGCACTCAGAATTCAATCAGCCTGTTCATCTCCCTTACTTCATAATTGGAGAGACCTTCCTTGTCTTATAGCACTTGATGGGGTAGGTGAGCTCCAGTCCTCTGTTTCTGTCTAATAAGTTGTGTGTATCTACTGGTGTTTGAACTGGTTCCCTTCCAATGGTTTGTTCTCATGCCTGTAAGGAAGTGAAGAAGCTCAGGCATCCAGATAGATTAGTAAGGCTATTTTTCATTCCTTCTGTAGGCAGAACTCTACTGAGTTTCAGCTTTGCTGCTGTGGATATGACTATCCAGCAATTTTTCTTCTGCCTTATGACTAGAACCCTTCAATTGTACCAGAAGGATGGGGAAGAACAGTGGGACTGGTCTAGTCATTCTGCTGATCTCTGGGAGGGCTGCACTGATCTCTGTCCCCTTCCCCCTGTGATAATTCCTGCAGCTGCTTATATCTGCTCTAAGATACTCTGGGCTAGCACCCCGTGCCAAGCTGTCTAAGCACACTACTCCCCTCTCATTTTCTGTCCAAGCCCAATCTTTCTATGTGTCACGCAATGTCTCTTTTAAGCCTTTGAATTCAGTGGCATTTAGGGCTTGGTAAAAAAGGGCCTTTCTTTGTGGAACTGAGTATTGTTTGGAGGGTGAAGGAAGGAAACTCACACAGGCACAGAGCTTAGCAGCTTTTGGTGACCCCTGGGAAGGATTTTGCACAGATGCTGAACTCAGTGGTATTTGGAGAGCAGGAAACAGGAACGAGCCCACACAGGCACAGAACTAGGCAGAGGTTTGGGGTGGGGGGTGTATTTGTTTGTTTGTTTGGGATTTGGGGGGAGGATTCCTACTCTGCCATTGCTCCAGTGTGCTTTATCTACCCCCTGAGTCCCACCGGTCACTGATGCTACAAGCCCCCCCACAACTCTGTCTGTCTCAAGACTCTCTCAATGACTAGTTCCCCATCCCTACCAGACCATGCCCTTTGTTGCCCTCTGTCTTTAAGGCTTGCTGACCCTAACTCAGTTGCTGCCTCTAAGTTATTCTCTGGCTTGTACTTTCCTTAGTGTCCTCATTTGAGCAGGATCTCTCCTGCAAACATCTCACCAGCAAGGCTCCATCTACCAGTGGGAGAAGAGGGTTTGGTCTTTTCCCAAGACGAAATGTTCATTGGACCTGGGCTGTGAGCAGAGCCAGGATCAAGAAGTCACCCAGCTTCTTTTTCGAAGCACCCTTATTACTGGAATTCATCTGATGGGTTTCTTTTTAAAGTTGCCTTCTTGTGGTTGAGGTCATCTCCCTTACCCACTCAGTTTCTGAGAACTTACAGGGTTTGATGAGTACCTTCCAAGCATCTCATGAGTGCTGCTGCCTCTAGCCTGCTATGGTGCTCCTCTCTGTCACACACAAATTTTCAAGAAAGGTTCAGCCTGATAAAATTCTATAACATCAGAAAATACATCAATGACTAATATGAGGCCTAAAACTATATACTTTTTTCTTGTGCAAATGTTACCTCTTCAACGAAAACTCCTACCATTGATCCAAAATAGTTTTCACATTTAGTCACTCATAATCATATTACCCTGCTTTTTTATTCACTATCTAAATTCATAAATTCTACGTATTTGCTTGTCTACTTATTTATTGGATGTCTTTCCATTTGTAAGATTGATGAGAACAGAAACTTTACATATTTTCTGTTCTTCTGTATCTCCAAATGGTAGGAAAAACTTCTGACCCACAGTGAATACTTCACAAATATTTTTGAATGAATGATAAAATAAGTGAATTAACAAACCAATTGTATGATAGCTCTATCAGCAGATACATGGGGAGTTCAGGAGCGAGCACCTTTCAGGTGAAATGAATTGTGATCAAGGGAGATTTCCTAGAGTAGGATAAACTCTGAGCTGTTTTGAAAAACAAGCAGGCATAAAGAGAAGAAACCTAGTTCAAAAAAATAATACAAGACATGAAGAGTAGAGGGAAATACACAACACACACACACACACACACACACACACACACACACACACACACAGCTTGGATACTCAGAAAGCTACAGGTGATCTCATATGATAAGAATAAAATGAACAGGAGAAAATGGCTCTATGTAGGTAGAGAAGTATTTCAGAAGCCCAATAAATAATTTGAATTCCAAATTTGCTTAAAAAAATCCCCTTTCTAAATGCCACTAATGATGATCAAAATCTACTTGTTTTTCCTTCCAGGAGAGTTCCTAGCAATACGAAAAGTTAAAAATAAAATTTAGGGGTAGAGTGATCATCTTCAAAATTCTAGCTATGTGTCCTGTCCAGCCTCTGCCTACATTCCCTCTCCAACTAAGATCTGGCAGAGACTCAGTACAATTAAAAACTGCTAGGCTATCCATCAACAGCTGTAACTATAAGCCAGCTTCTTGAGAGATAGGTTCAACATGGTTAGTTTGTCTCACAGTAACTGTATTTAATGATATCTAGGAGTTGTCATTATGTGTCTCACAGATGTTTTAAAAGGCAGTCTGTCCTAAAAACTCCCCCTATAAATTATCAAAAGTATTATGTCACATATGTTTATCTTTAATGCTGCTACATTTTCCAGTTTAAGAACAACATATCTCCTGTATTTGGAGGGAAAAAAGACTATGTGTTGTTTTGTGGCAGGTAAAATGGATGGCCTACACAAAAAAACCACATGTGGGATCCAAGAAGCCTATAATCCAAAAGCAAGAATAGGTATACTTTAGACCACAGCAGAACAATACCCACACAATACAGGCAGATGGAGCAGCATATGGCCACCACAGCTGGAACACTTTGTAAATGATCTCCAGACCATCACTGGTGTTTGAACACTTCCCCAGTTCAAAGTATAGAACACCATCTATAATCAGCAAACTCTTAAAAGCCAAATGAGATGTTTACAGTCCTTGTGCAAAGGTCATAATTCTAAAGTGTACAGGCCTAAAAATTAAAGCTTTCTGATGGAAAGTACACTACTGCCGAAGCACCTACCATTGATGGTCACATCCTCTGCATCCTTGTTGTTTGAGATACATGCAACTTATTGTCTTTGTTGGCAAGACATTAGTAGCTGTGCTTAAATGAAGATCTTAGATAAATATTTTTCAGTGAAATAGTAGGAAAGCAGTAAGGATTATTAGCTTGGCTTATGCTTACTGACAATTACACTCAGGTACTGTTATTGCCTATTTTGTTGCTAGTGTTTGAGGACTGAAAATATGGGATACAAGGGATATAGTAGAAAGATCATTGGAACTAAAATCAGATCAACTTTTAATTCCTAGTAAGCTATCTCATCTTTATAAGCTCCATTTTCCTTAACTGTAAAATGCAGGTAATTCTATTTCATTCAATGATTTAAAAATTAAATGAGATAGTATATACTTCTTAAACAAACAAAAAAATAAATGTTAGATCTTATAACTTAACATTCACTGGTGCTTGTATGTACTCCTATAAATTCTTATTGAAGCCCTTTGTCTTAGTTACCTTCTCCTATCTAAGACACAATACTTAACACCTGCAACTTAATGTCACACTGAAAAAACCTGCTAAAGAGGAAAGCTGCTCTCATCATGGTGACCAGGAAGCAGAAAAAGAAAAGGAAGAATGGAAGAGGGCTATGTGCATACCCTTCGAAGACACACCCTCAGTAATCCACTACCTCTGACCAGACCCCACCACCTAACAGTACACAGAGTCACAGATTCCATGAGTGGGTAAATCCATGAGAGGAACTTTCTGGATCTAAATTACAGACTTTCAAGTGACTTTCTAAGTACTTTTCTTTGTTGGATTTTTTTCTTTTCCTCCAGTACTGGGATTGAACTCTGAGCTACACCACAAGCCCCTTTTTATTTTTTAGAAGCAGAGACTCAATAGGTGACAGCCCACTCCTTGGAGTCTTGGCTCCCTGAAGGGAAGGCCCTGCTGTTGGAGACCGAGAGGCCCCTCCAAGGCCATGGTAGGGGTCTTCACCCAGATGGACGAGTGGCAGGTGAGGCTCGGGCCCAGGAGTCTGGTGTTGCTCGGCTTCCATCACAGCCAGTGAGGATACCAGGAGAACACCAAGAACAAACACATCTTGAATTCATTCAAGTTCGTCCAACCAGATGGCGGGTTTGAGCCCAACCTCCTTCTCTTTGAGAACTGTGGAGGGCCTGCCAGTGCCCAGCATTGACCACCATGCTCAGGACCAACCCAAGTTCATCATCTGGTTCCCACTATGCCGCAGAGATATGGCCTGGAACTTCGAGAAGTTCCTGGTGGGTCCCAACAGTGGGCAGGTACAACCTCTGCCTTCCCACCACTGACTGGGAGCCTGGCATTGAAGTCTTGCTGTGCTAGGGGCCCACTCCAGCCTAGGGTGCCCCTCTCATCCTAGCTTGCCAGTAGTCAGTCTCTCTCTCTGGGAGTTTGGTCCAAGAAAGTGTTTCCTCCTCTATGTGGAGGACCATTGGGTTCCCAGGAAATTCCCTAACATGAGCACTGACCCTGTCTACCCTACCTCCTTCCTTCCCAGACCAAAGTGATTTTCCCTCTAATGAAATGGTAGGTGTTACAGAAACCAACCAACCAACCAATCAACCAACCAACCAACCAACCAGGGTCTCACTAAGTTATCAGGTTCCCCAGGCTGGGACTAAACTGGAATCCCTTCCATGTCAGCCTCCCAGGGCTGGGATTACAGAGATAGGCAACCACATTCAATTTATGTTGGATTTCTTAAAAATATATTTTACATTTTAAGAGTTTTAGGTTTACAGAAAAAAATAAGAGTCCTCATATACCTTCACACTGTTTCCCTTATTATTAAAATCTTAAATTAGTATATAGATTTGTAATTAATGAGCCAATATTGGTAGGTTATTACTAACTAAAGACCAGGGATAATTCACATATCCTTAGTGTTATCTCGTGTCCATTTCCTTTTCAAAATCCTATGCGAGGTACCACATTTTATTTAGTTGATATATTTCTTTAGGACACTCTGGGGTGTGACATTTTCTGTTTTTGATGGCATTGACAGATTTGGACAGTACTGTTTGAATATTTTGCAGAATGCCTCTTTATTAAACTTTATCTGATGTTTTTCTCATGATTAGATTTTGGAGAAGAACATCACAGATGTAAGGTGCCATTTCCATTACATGATATCAAAGGTACATACTATTAACATGATTTATGGCTGTCCAAGTTGACCATGATCACCCCTTCAAAGTAGTGTTCAAGTCTCTCCTCTGTAAAGTTCTCCTTTTTTTCCCTTTTCCATATGACTTTTTTTTTAGTCTCAGCTCACCCTTAAGGAGTAGAGAATGCTTTCTCTCACTCTTTGGTTTTGTTTATAATAGACAAAAGAAATATTTCATACAACAAAACTTCATCATTTATAATAAAGGGTTGGGAGTAAAAGATATTTCTAAAGAATTAGCATAAGCTGATTCTTCTTTTCAAGAAAAAATTATAGTAAAAGTAGTTTTCTATTTCTTGCCTTAGCAAGCAGAGTTAGGTCTTTCAAGATAATTTCTACCTTAAAGAAAAAAATATTTACTTTTTAGGTTTGCCAGTAAATGTTTGAGAGAGATGTCCTTTTTGCATAATTCTGTTTTTCCTTTCCTTCTATTTCCTTATCAGCACCTTTTTAAAAGACAAGCTCGTGTATTCATTTCTTCTTTTAGAATTTTCCATCATAGTACTTCAAATATGTTGTCTGTATAATTTTCTGAGATAAAAAATATTAGACTCTAAAGGCTCTCTCTGAGGAAATACTACCTTTGAAGTTCAAGAAAGCATCAGAATCAAAGCAAAATCTACAATTTACTTTTTTACAATAAATTCAAGGAAGATAAGACTAACAAGATTTGAAAGGAAAAATCTGCTTCAAACTGATAGTAAAAATGTTGCAATGAATAGAAAAAAGAAAAACATAAAGAAGTTATGAAAAAAGGTTCCTTGGTTTACAACAACTCCAGTACCCTAATCTTCAGCAATATGAAGCATCCAAACTATCTAAATCTTTGTATCTCAAACTTTTGATTCAGCCTTTTCTAAGCAAACTTTCAACTAAAAACTACTAACCCTAGGCAAAATGAAAATACATTAAACATGTAAATACACACAGTGAAACCTGACACTGGGAATTTAAGTGGTTTAAAATAAGTAATTAATACTTTGTTCTAAAAAGAAAGCTGGTTGAAAGTTACGTAAAATTTTTTTAAAAGATGGTCTTGTGAACACACAGTTCTATCATCTTATCTATGAAAGATACATATCCAACTTGACTAACAAGCCATTAAGACAGTTTCTTTTTTTAACAATAACAACAGTTTAAATGCTTCATTAGTCACAGGCAATGCTGTATAAAAGATAGAACATTAGTTTTGAAACTAGAAAGACTTAGATTCAAATTATAATAACCTTACTACTTACTAGGAATCTGATTTTACATAAGTTATTAATCTGCTAGAATCTCAGTTTCCTTTTCTGAAAGTAGATCCACTAGTCATATCTTGCATGTTCTTAATGTAATTAGATATAAAATAGGGTAAATACATAGCAAGGAATGTGATTAAACATAGCTGGTTGTGTGTGTGTTTGTGTGTGTGTGTGAGAGAGAGAGACAGAGAGAGACAGAGGGAGATGAAGAGGTAGAGACAGAGGCAGACTACTCCTGTGTTCAGTTTATAATCTCGTAAGGAAGATAGAGATTAATCAAGAATAACCAAAGTAAGGTAAAATTATCAAAATGGTGAATTTTATCAAGTGACTTATAAAAGAGTTGAGTTTCCTCAAGAAAGTGATGGTGGATGATTGAGAAAAAAGAAAAGTGGATATTAACCAAATGAAACCTTTAAGAAAAGGATCTAAGTAATGCAGAGGAGATAGAACATGCAAAGTTCAGTGTTTTGTGGGGGAGAAAATGGTGCTTTCAAGAAACCAAAAGGACAGTGTGTGCCCAATGAGGAACAGTGAGCTGGGAGAGGAGGCAGAAACCAGAACATGCAGGTCGTAAAGACATAGGTCATTAGCACAAGAATGACTGCAAACACAACATGGAAAGGTTTTGAGCAGTGAAGTAATCACTTCTTTAAAAAGGCTTACTTGGACTTCTATATGAATAAACTATAGAGGTAGGAAAATGTTCAGGAAGTCCTAAAGATGCCATTGCAGCTAGCTGAGTCAGAAAAAAAGTTTTATCGATCATGAATACCTACTTTGAAAATCTCTACTCACATAGAGTGGCAAACACAGAGGAAATAAACAGATTTCTCGAAATATATGAACTACCAAAGCTCAACCAAGAAGATATAGCAATTTTGAATAACCCAATATCAGCTATTGAAATTGAAAACATAATTAAAAACTTACCAACAAAGAAAAGTCCAGGTCCTGATGGATTCAAGGCAGAATTCTACAAGAAACTTAAAGATGATTTGATGCCAATACTCCTTAAACTCATCAATGAAATTGAAAAGAAAGCAATCCTCCCTAAATCATTCCTGGAGACAAGTATTACTCTGATAAGAAAACCAGACAAAGACCCAACAAAAAGGAGAACTATAGGTCAGTCTCACTAATGAACACTGATGCAAAGATTGGCAGAAAAATACTGGCACATAGAATGCAGCAAATCATCAAGAAGATTATACATCATGACCAAGTGGGGTTCATTCCAAGAATGCAGGGATGGTTTAACATATGCAAATCAATAAATGTGATACACCACATCAACAGAACCAAAAACAAAAACCACATGGTCATCTCAATAGACGCAGAAAAAGCTTTTGATAAATCCAGCACATGTTCATGATAAAAACCCTTCAGAAACTCAGAATACACGATGTCTACCTCAACCTTATAAAGGTCATCTATAACAAACCAATAACCAACCCTATACTAAATGGACAAAAACTGACAGCTTTCACTTTAAAATCAGGAACAAGATAAGGATGTCCACTATCACCACTCCTTTTCAATACAGTTCTGGAAACACTAGCCAAGGCAATCAGACAAGAGAGAGAAATAAAAGGAATAAAGATAGGAAAGGAGGAAGTTAAATTATCACTGTTTGCAGATGACATGATACTCTACATACAAGACCCAAAAAACTCCATTAAAAGACTACCAGAGGTAATAAACAAATTCAGCAGTGTAGCTGGCTACAAAGTCAACACTCAAAAATCAATAGCATTCCTGTACACAAACAGGAAACTCACCAAGAGAGAAATAATGGAAATATCGCTGTCTTAGTTACTTTTTATTCATCTCTGAGACAAAATACCTGATGCCCAAGGTTGGGAAAGGAAAGGTCTATTTCTTAAAGTTTTTGGAGGTTTCAGTCCATACTCAGTTGGCTCCAAGGCAGGGTGGCATGGTGGGGGCCGCAGTTCAAGGCGGCTGCCAACAGCAAAGCAGAAACCAGCAAGAGAGAAACACACCTTCTTCCTGCCATTACATCACATCCTGGCTCCACCCCCTAGTAGGGTGTAGCACTGACACCACCAATCCAAACACTAGACAATGAACCAATCACAAATGCACAATGCAAATACATGAGGCCTGGGGGCCACCAACATAAACCATGACATTCCACCCCTGGTGCCCAAAGACTCATGTACAACCTTTATACAAAAGATATTTAGTCCATCTCCAAGTATTGCCAAAGTCCTAACATTTTCAGTGTTGCTGAGAAGTCCAAGTCCCAAGTCTCCTCCAATAGCTATGGCAAACTCTTAACTGTAATCCCCTGTACAAATGAAACAAGGTTAAACATTTCTGAAATGCAAAGGCACAAAACAAACATTACCATTCCAAAAGTTACAAACAGGGGAATATAAAGTATTGGAAACAGAGCAAGTCCAACATCCAGCAGGGTGAACATTAAGTCCTAGAGTCCCATGCTCAGCATTTGAAGCAATCTGGTTGCAAGCTCCAAAAGGCTTGGGTGATTCCACCGCCAAGGCACTTCCAGGAATTTTAGCTCCTGCAGCTTTTCTCTTAAACCTTCTCTTCTCAGTTTTTGCAGCTTTCCTTGGATGATCCACGTTCTTGGCTTTTCCAAACTTCTGGGGTCTCTACTGCAGCTTTGGCTTCACACTTACATCTTTACATATTGCCCTCTCAGGGGCACACTGCTTGGCCTCCCAGGCCCTTTGCAATCGAGGTGGAAGCCTTCTTACCCTCAGAATTTGTGTATTTTTCTTGCACCTAAAATCAGCACCATGTGGATGCCACCAAGGTCTGCTGCCAGCTGGAGCAGTTGCCAGGCTTTTCTCTCTCTTGTCTATAGGGGTCCAGTGCCTGGATTGCTGGGCTCTGTTTACTTGATTGTGAAGAAGATCTTTTCTATGTTGCTGCCATTCTGGAACCTCACATGGCTGCTGCCATTCTGGAACCTCATGTGGCCTCCCATGCCATTCTGGAGCATGGTACTCTGAAGCTTTCTCATCTGAGAAAATTCTTTCACCTTTGCAGTTTGGAGGCTGCAAAGGGTGGAGACCCGCTGCTTCCTGGGATGCCTGGTGGCCATCTTTCCTATCTCTCTGTTTCTTCTCAGCAATCAAAGCACTATCTTTACAATCCACAGCTTTAGTGGAGTTTTCCTTCTGGCCAAACTCACAGTGTTTTAAATTATCCTGCTGGGCTCTTTGTCCTTGATTTTCACCATAAAGCTCGCTAAAAGCCCCCAACAATAGCCATGCCACAGCCTCAATATTTGACTGCCTTGAAATTTCCTTTGTCAGATTAATCAATCCATTACCCTTAATCTCAGTCTCAGGCAAAGTCTCTGGGCATGAGCAAAATGCAGACAAACTTTCTGCCAAGCCATAACACACATCATAGGGAGTCCAACAACCAATACAGTCCTCCTTCCCAGCAGAAACCTCACAAGCCTGGTGTTTACTATCAGGCTTTCTATCAGCCTTCTGGCCTCCTGAGCTCTGACCAGAATCTCCTCTACAGAACAACCTCAGCTGCTCCAGCTCTGTGCATCCAGGGGACATGTCTGAACCTTTGCAAACTCTACCCACAAGCCATTTCCAAAGTCTCTTGAAAAACATGGTCAGGCATAGTCACAGCAATGACCCCACTCCTTGGTACCAAATTCTGTCTTAGTTACTTTTCACTAGTCACTGAGACAAAATACCTGATTACCAAAGTGGGGAAAGGAAAGGTTTATTTCTTACAGTTTTTGGAGGTTTCAGTCCATATTCAGTTGGCTCCAAGGCAGGGTGGCATGGCGGGGTGGTAGTTCATGGCGGCTGCAAACGGCAAGGCGGAAACTGGCAAAAGAGAGAGACACACCTTCTTCCTGCCATTACATCACATCCTGGCTCCACCCCTGAGGAGGATGTAGCCCTGAAACCACCAATCCAAGCACTAGACAATGAACCAATCACAAATGCACAATGCAAATACATGAGGCCTGGGGGCTACCAACATAAACCATGACATTCCACCCCTGGCCCCCAAAGACTCATGTACAACCTTCATACAAAAAGACATTTTGGAGATTTCCATCTCCAAAAGTTGCCAAAGTCCTAACATTTTCAGCATTTCTGAGAAGTCCAAGTCCCAATTCTCCTCCAATATCTATGGCAAACTCTTAACTGTAACCCCTGTACAAGTGAAACAAGGTTAAACATTTCTAAAATGCAAAGGCACAAAATAAATATTACCATTCCAAAGGTTACAAATGGGGGAATATAAAGTATTGGAAACAGAGCAAGTCCAACATCCAGCAGGGTGAACATGAAGTTCTAGAGTCCCATGCTCAGCATTTGAAGCAATCTGATTGCAAGCTCCAGAAGGCTTGGGTGATTCCACCCCCAGGGCACTTCCAGGGATTTCAGCTTCTGCAGCTTCTCTCTTAAACCCTCTCTGCTCAGTTTTTGCAGCTTTCCTTGGATAATCCACGTTCTTGGAACCTTTGGCTTCATACTTACATCTTGACATATTGCCCTCTCAGGGGCACACTGCTTGGCCTCCCAGCCCTTTGCAATCAAGGTGGAAGCCATCTTACCCTCGGAATTTGTGCATTTTCCTTGTACCTAAAATCAGCACCATGTGGATGCCACCAAGGTCTGCTGCCAGCTGGAGCAGTTGCCAGGCTTTTCTCTCTCTTGTCTATAGGGGTCCAGTGCCTGGATTGCTGGGCTCTGTTTACTTGATTGTGAAGAAGATCTTTTCTATGTTGCTGCCATTCTGGAACCTCACGTGGCTGCTGCCATTCTGGAACCTCATGTGGCCTCCCATGCCATTCTGGAGCATGGTACTCTGAAGCTTTCTCATCTGAGAAAATTCTTTCACCTTTGCAGTTTGGAGGCTGCAAAGGGTGGAGATCCGCTGCTTCCTGGGATGCCAGGTGGCCATCTTTCTTATCTCTCTGCTGCTTCTCAGCAATCCAAGTCTTGGCACTATCTTTACAATCCACAGCTTTACTGGAGTTTTCCTTCTGGCCAAACTCACAGTGTTTTAAATTATCCTGCTGGGCTCTTTGTTCTTGATTTTCACCATAAAGCTGGCTAAAAGCCCCCAACAATAGCCATGCCGCAGCCTCAACATTTGACTGCCTTGAAATTTCCTTTGTAGATTAATCAATCCATTACCCTTAATCTCAGCCTCAGGCAAAGTCTCTGGGCATGAGCAAAATGCAGACAAACTTTCTGCCAAGCCATAACACACATCATAGGGAGTCCAACAACCAGTACAGTCCTCCTTCCCAGCAGAAACCTCGCAAGCCTGGTCTTTACTATCAGGCTTTCTATCAGTCTTTAGGTCTCCTGAGGTCTGACCAGAATCTCCTCTACAGAACAGCCTCAACTGCTCCAGCTCTACGTATCCAGGTGACAAGTCTGAACCTTTCCAAACTCTGCTCACAAGCCATTTCCAAAGCCTTTCGAAAAACATGGTCAGGTACAGTCACAGCAATGACCCCACTCCTCGGTACCAAACTCTGTTTTAGTTACATTTTATTCATTGCTGAGACAAAATACCTGATGCCCAAGGTTGGGAAAGGAAAGTTTTATTTCTTACAGTTTTTGGAGGTTTCAGTCCATACTCAGTTGGCTCCAAAGCAGGGTGGCATAGCAGGGACGCAGTTCATGGTGGCTGCCAACAGCAAAGCAGAAACCAGCAAGAGGGAGACACACCTTCTTCCTGCCATTACATCACATCCTGGCTCCACCTCCTAGGAGGGTGTAGCACTGACACCACCAATCCAAGCACTAGACAACTAACCAATCACAAATGCACAATGCAAGTACATGAGGCCTGGGGGCCACC
>PVJX010015426.1:0-42604 GCA_004027295.1 Dolichotis patagonum | reverse complement strand
AGATAAGGTGGAGAAGGAGCTAGAGAGAAGGGGAGAAGAAACCAAACAAAAGGTAAAAATGTGCCAAGGAGGGCGGTGAGTCAGGAAAGAGGCAGTGCTTCCCACGCGAAATGCTACCAAGGAGCTAAAAAGCAAAAGGGTAAAAAAAAAAAAGAAATAGGGTTTGGCAATCCGGCCTGACCCTGTGAGTCTTGCTGCCTGGCATATCTGCTCCTGTAATGCATGTTTTCCCCTCCACCATTCACAGTGCATTTCTAACAGAAAGGCCTCTTCGTAGTAATCTAGGTGATGGGTTGGATGGATCTCCTGGGTACTGGTGACCGTCGCTGAATGCACAGGAGGACCTGCTTTCGTTTGTTTTCCTGAAGGAGGAGGAAGGAAAGAGGTTTGTGCTTGAGCAAGATGGAAAGAAGAGAGAACAGAAGAGAGATGAGAAAAAGAGGGATGGGGGACAGGGAACAGACTTGGCTCTTTCCACTGCAGCCTTGGGGACCACACATCAGCTCAGCCTGCGGGTAGCACCTTCATACAAGATGAATTGTTATGGAGATTCAAGTGTCTCAAATCCTGGGTTAGGAGTCTTACTCTCTCTCTGTCTCTGTCTCTCCCTTTCTCTCTCTGAACATTGCTTTTGCCTCTTCGTTGCATTTAGCACAATTTGTAATGATGATTATATTTGCTAAAATCATTTATTCCACATTTGTGTCCACCTTGGACTGTAACTTCTATTTACGATGCAGAGAGTGTGTTGAATCCCCTTACAGTCAGTATCTAGTGCAAAGCCTGAAACCTTGAAGAGTTATAGGTACAGATATATTGAGTCAGTAGGTGGTAACAGCATGTGCAGAGATAGAACACTGCAGCTTAGGTTGGTAGGCACTAAAAAACAAGCAAGCAAGCAGACAAAAAAGCAGTGAACTAAAAGTCAGTGGTCTTTTATATTTTTCCACATTTGCTAATTTTCTAATTGTTTATACTACCATCCTCTACTTGAATAAACATGTAGTAGCAGGCATAGAAATTTAAGAAATTGCCTCAGAAAAATACAGGAAATTGAGAAAATTGTATGTTAATTTGCTTTTTCAGAGATTTTAGAAAAGGTGACTATTACTGTTTTTTAGCTGTAAAACATCTAAGTAGTTATGGAGAATTTTGTATTGATGTTTGGAGATTGAAAGGTTAGTTTTTATTGGCGTATCTGTAAAAACCCAGGCAGAATGTTCTAGAACCCTGGGAAGTCCAACCCCAGTGTGTTTCCCACAACACACTACCCAAACTACGGCTCTCCAAAAGGGAAGGAGAGAGCCCTGAACTCATGCCTCTAAGCCCACGGAGAGCCTGTCTTAGAGAAATCAGAGATTCGTACAGTTTTAGAGTTAAGCGTCTTTAGGCCAATTCCATTACTGTACCATTTGGAAAAAAGAGACTATAAGTAATCTGCAGAGTTGTAGCACAGTTGTTACAGGGTGTAAGAATGTTGTGCATTGGACCTCAAGTTAAGATCCTAAATTGTGGGTGTGAGAGTGAATATTTGTATAAATACTGAATTCATTCTTACATCAATACTGGTGTACCTAATATAAAATAGCCTGCATTTGTAGTTCTCATGATTTACCCTAAAGGAGAAACCATCACCAAACATACTTATTTCGTAAGTTTGGAATTTTTACATCAGATTTTCTCCAAAGTGAGGCACCGTTAAGCCACTCTGATGATACCCCAAGTTTAGTACAAATGAAAAGCATTACTTTCTTCTCTTCCGCTCTTGCTGAGGTGCCGTGGTGAACTCAGCGTGCGTCAGACAGTGGGACCCACTGCTGCTCCAGCCCCTGATGACCAGCTGCTGGGACCTGGGCCTTGCACACCGGTCAGGGATCCTCACCCTACCCGTCTTTGCTAACTCCTATGTCTGCACAGTTTTGAGGGAACCAGTAATTTTGTGCAATCATACTTTAGTGCTTATTTTCTTGGTAACAAAATTTGTTTAAGAAATGACTAATTTCTACTTGTATAGTGAATTTCTCAATTTATTTTTCCACACTAATTGCTTCTATACAGTCGTTCCAGTGGGTTTGCAGGCTGCATATCAATAGAAGCCAGTATCCAGTCATATGTGAAGCACACAAATGCTAGGTATGGGGCCACATGCCTGGAGTCCCAGCATGCTGGAGGTCTCAGTTTGGGAAGTTGCAAATTTGAGCCCAGCCTGGACAGTTTAGTGATTTAGTGAGACCCTACCTCAGAAAAGAGAAAATATAAAAAGGTGGGAGATACAGCTCCATGTAAAGGCCCTGGGTTCATTCTCCACCCAATATCACACTCCAACATACACAGAATATAATTTACTTTTCAGAACATCTGTTATGAACATTAAAATGTTAGGGGATTTATTCAAGCTTTGTTTTCTTCTGGATGAATCTTATAGTCATATTTTAGGAATTCTAAAGTTAGGATCTTTGATAGTCTTCATTTATTCTTCATACAACAAAATGCTATTTCATCTAGGATAGTATCCACATTCCCACTAAAGATCATTTTCTTAAATTTTATTTCTGTTCCCATGATTTGATGATCTTTTATTTGTTGAAGTTTTATGTCAACTACATTTAATTTGAATAGTTTTTTAAGGAATAAAGGAGTGTGATAATAATATTCTTCCAATAAAACTAGCCACTGAACGTTTTCCTTATATTCTTATTTTTTTTTTTTTCTATTTTAAAGAGAATGAAACAAGGGCTGAGGATTTAGCTCAGTGGCTTAAACACCTGCTTGGCAAGCACGAAGTCATGAGTTCAATCCCCAGTACCAAAAAAAAAAAAAAGAAAGAACAAAACAAAATGAACAAACAGAATAAAGCTAATCAGAACAGAACAATGAAAGTGACACAGCACCTCAAAACAAAATAATAGGAAATCAACATGGGTACCATAATGTCTCTTGTTTTCTTCAAAATAGCTGTCCAGCTATTATGTCCATCAGACATAATAAAATCAAAGAAAATAAAACAGAATAAAACCAATCAAAACAAATGAAAGAAAGTGTATTTTAAAGAGAATAAAATCTGCCAAGGCTGTAGAGAAAAAGGCATAGTTCTACATTGTTGGTGGGAGTATAGACTAGTGTAACTACCATGCAAATCAGAATAGAGGTTTGAAAAGAAAAAACTCTTAGAAATTCCATTTGACCCAGCTATTCCCCATCTAGGTACCTCCCCAAAGAGTTAAAGACATCATATTACGGTGATACATACATGTCCATGTTTTATTTTAAATTTTATTTTAAAGAGATTGAAACCAAACAAAGTAAAATAGAATAAAACCAATCAAAACAAAAGAAAGTGTATTTTAAAGAGACTGAAACCAAACAAAATAAAACAGAATAAAGCCAATCAAAATAAAACAGTGAAAGTGATACAGAACAGGATAGTAGGGAATCAGCAATGGCTACCATAATGCCTCTTGTTATCTTCAGAATTGCTGTCCATATCATCAGACATAATAAAATCAAACAAAATGGAACAGAATAAAACCTGTCAAAACAGAACACTGATGAAAGCAAAACAATAAAACAGAACAAAACAAAACAACGAGAACAGTATTGGATGTCAAAAACAAGACAGAAGGAAATCCCCTGTATTTGCTATATTGCATATTGTTATCCTCTTAATAAAGGCTCAGACTACCAGTCCGAGGCCTGCATAGTCAATCAGACAATACAAGCATTGTTTTGGTGCCTCAGTTGCCATCAACTTAGACTGTCCTCCAGATAAGCTGGTTACTTATGGGGTTGGGGGTTGGGGATTGGGGGTGTTGTTATTGGCTCATAGGAAGGGCACATGGCTTGTGTCTCCTCCTAGGCCCCCCCCACGTGATTTGTTATATTGTTATTTTAAAACATACCTTCTGTTTTTATTTTTAAAAAGCAGGTATTTGTTACAAATGTTGAATTAGACAAAGGAAATTTTCAAAAGATGATGACAAGGACCTGTTTCAGCCTAAATATAAGAGATGCTTAAAAGATCAGCCTCCCCACAAAAAATAAAAATAAAAAATAAAAGTTCAGCCCCCCAAATGTCTTAGCTGCATATTACCAGCATTTAGTAAAGAGTAGGAGCTTATTAAATGTTTTTAGATGAATGCTTTCACTTATAGACATAAAAAATAATTAGCACTGGTCAGTATTCATCTGTATATGGTCCACAACTGAGAACATTCTGCATATGTATAATCATGGAAGCCTTCATGAGGGATTTGCAGGAAAAATCAGGTAGAAGCACCCTCCCCTAAGTGGGAAGAAATTTCACAGAGAGCTTACGTTGACTTTACAGAACTCAGGGAACATATGGAGGTGGCGACAGATGGAGCTGGTGGGGGGTAGGTGGCTCTGGGTGGCAAAGGGCCCTAAAAATCCACTTTCCTGATTCTTCATGGAAGGGAGCTAAGATCTCTGTACACCAAATATTTCTCTCTGTTTTTAAATAAGGTCCACGGAGCCATGACTTGATTTCTATTTATATTTTTATGCTTGCTGAGCTGCTTTTCTCCTTCTTCCTGGACCAGTCTACTGGGATTAATTGAGCTGCTATTTTAATGCAGTAACTGTAAGTGAAACAGGCAGGTACAGAGCCAGAATGGACTGGGCTGATCAGGTATTTTTGTATGGTGTACAAAAGTCACCTTCTAAGGACTCTAGGCTCCTGGCTTCCTGTCCTGATCGCGAACCGTGGGATTTGTGTGCGTTCATGCATTTGAAAAAAGTTATGTATAAATTTAATGAAATGTCAAAATGCAAATCAGTGATGGTGTTCACGATTAAAAGAGCATCAAAGGAAACAGCAGAGAAGTGGAAGAGAAGACCGTGTCGTTAGTGGAAATATGCAGATTCTCCACCACGCCTGAGGGAGGTCCTACCCAAACGGGCAAAACGCAGAAACCCACAGCCTCAAAAGCGCAGCACGATCAGGCTGGGGACTTCAATGCTAAGCCTCGGTTTCTCTGGACTCATGTGGAAATAAATTGTATTCGTTCAAATTTCCAGTAAGTATTTGTTGAGACACTTGAGGCTCCAAACAGACAAAAATCTCTCCTGAGATGCCGAGGAGAAAGCAATGAACCACAGAGCCAGGCCCTGGAAGGAAAGGGCAGGAAGAACATCCAGGAGATGCTGGGGCTGAGGCAGGGACAGGGGTTGGGGAGGTGGGTATCTGGGGGGGTATCTGGAGAAAGGGGCTTCCTGGCAGAAGGAACCAGAAGTGAATGATCCCGAGACAGGAGAGAGAGTGGCCTTGGCTGACCGAGGCGTGGTACAGGGCCAGGGAAGGGCACCCGACAGTCGCATCACTGGGGCCTCCATCTGCGCAGAAAACTCAGTTTCCCCTTTGCCATTCCAAATGTTGTCTTTGCACATGGCACTAAATGCCCGCTTCCAAAGGAAGTCTTGGGGCGCCTTCACGGGTTACTGACTCTTTTACCGCTAAGATCGATGATGTTGGGGGATACCTCAGCCTCCCAGTGGCAGTAGAAGGTACCTCAAAACTGAGTTTCCAAGTGGGCATGGTGGTATGTGCCTGTAATCCCAGCACTCAGGAGGCTGAGGCAGGAGGGTCACTGAGTTCAAGGCCAGTCTGGGCTACATGGCGAGTTCAAGGATGCTGTCTCAAACAAAAAACAAAACAAAACAGACCCAGAAAGCACCAAGTTTTTTTCCCTGCTGGCCCTAGGAAGTAGCTTTTGATCTGCAGCAGTCATTCCAAACCAGTCTTCCAGTTGCTCTTGGTGGGGTCTGCGGTGTTTCTCAGGCGAGTCTGAAATACCAGTCACACTCTGAGTCACCCCCTCATTCTACGGGAGGCAGCCAGGAAGCAGCCTGGCCTTGGGGAGGGCTGGATTGAGGGGCGTAGATTTCCCTCACATGGCCTGGCCCCACCCATGGTCACCCGTGTCTCGCACCTCAGACAGGGGTGTCTGTGTACTGTAGAATGGCATCCCAGACACACCCCAACTCTCCTCCCCCAGCCGGGGCTGTTCCTGGCTGCTAATCACAGCGAGGATTCCTTTCATGTCCTGTACCACGCAGAGGGGCTGCAGCTGCCCACGCTGCAATTAAACATGGCCCTGTCCCTGTTCCATGCTCTGGTCGTCTTTGAGGGTACAGTTGGTCTTGAAGGATATGCAGTTTTCACCTCCAAATACCTGGTTTGCCTTTTTTTGTTAACAATTTCATTGAGGTGTTTAACTTACACTTAAAAAAAAAGAAAAAAAAATCCAGCCTGCAGTGGTGGTGAATCCCTAGAATTCCAGCATTCAGGAAGCTGAGGCAGGAGGATCACCACAAGTCTGAGGCTAGTCTGGGCCTCAGTGTATTCAAGAGACCCAGCCTGGACTAAATAGTGCGAGTCTACCTCAAAGGAATGAAAAAAGCATAGAGCTAAAGATACAACAGAATAGACGAGGGTTTAGCTCAGCAGCATAAGCGTCTGCCTGGCAAACACCAGGTCATGAGTTCAATCCCTGGTACAAAAAAAAGATATAAGAGAATTAAAACAAAAACAAATGAGTGAGCCAGGGATACAACTCGGCAGCACAAGCCTCGCCTGGCAAGCACAAGGTCCTGAGTTCAATTCTTGGTACCAAAAAATAAACAAATGAGTGAATATGTCTTGGGGCTTTATTCAAATTTACCACCCAGAATAGTAGAAGAGAAGCCAGTGGCCCCTAAGACTAGAATCCATCTTTCTAGGGCTTTTCTTATACATTAGACAGTTTCAGGGGTTGGTGCAACCTCAAAATTTACCAAAGACAGCGCCGGTGAGAGTGCCGTGTGCCGGTAAGCTTCCGTATCTTGGACACTGTGTTATGAGCGTGTACACAGATGACCTTCTGCAGACGACGGGGAAGGCCTGAACAACGCACATAATCAAGGAGGGCACTGCGGACCCCACTTCCTCACCGTCACACTCTTTATCTCCTGGGAACAAGGACATCGACATCGGGGGTCTCCGCAGAGCTCCTCCAGGCAGGGACAAAGGCTCGTGAGCCAGCCACACTGAGCTCTGGTCCAGCACCGAAGGCCTTCGGACCGGTGGCCCAGGCAGCAGGAGGAGCGGGTCAGCTCATTTTATGGCCGAGAGGTTCGTGATTGTTTTTAGGACTCGGTGTACATCTGACCTTTGGAGACAGATGTCAAGGGCAGCTGGACCTGCTGCGTTCCAGAGGATGTGACTTCCTGCCACGGCGGCTAGAAGGACCATGGCCACGCCTGCTACGCTCGCCCACGAATGAAATCAATAGCGTGGGATTCGAATCCTGGACGGGGTTTGCTCAGTGGTTTTACCGCAGTGGCTTCCTTTCCCTGTTGTCCTGGGTGCATTCTGAGAACCATGGGGAAAGAGACCAGAAACAACTGGAGACGCACACACGCTGGACATGTTTCCTTTTGTGAGTCCACGTCAGTTCCACATTGCTGTCTCCTGGCCACTCCTGTAGTGTAGAGCTTGGAACACACATTCTGTGCTGCTCACGTTTCTACGGTCCCGGCTTCTACCACGCCCTTTCTGCCACCTCCTAACACTGTTCTGGACGCATTGAGGTGCTGGGCAAACCGCAGCCACATTCTGGGTGGGAAAGACCAGATCTTTGGGAGCAGAGAGGCTGGGGGGGCGCGCATCTTCATGAACCCCCCTCAGGACACTCCTCCTTACTTCCAACATTCACCCATTGTTCTTGGCATTTCAGTTTTTTTAATTTTCCTGATACCAGGAATCAAACTCAGAACCCCGTGCTGCTGAGAGCTACGTCCCCGCCCATGTTCTTGGCGTTTCTGAAGCAGCTCTGTAAATCCTTTTTTGTGAGTGTTGTATGTCCTGGCGCTGTCGAGGCTGCCTCTGTTTCCCTTTCACCGTCATTTTGTCCTTGAGGAAGGACCGGAAGTCGCATGGTGCCAGATCCGGTGACAAGGAGGATGAAGACACAGCATCATATTTTTATTTGGCAGAAACAAAGTGCGTAGAAAACGGCCTGAGAAGTGGACAGAGGGTTTCCTCTTCCATCGTGACACTCCGGGTCACCCATGGTTTCTGAGACGGCAGTCTCTGCCAAGTAAAAACCAAGTCAGAATGACCATGAAATACGAACGTTTTAAATCCATGCAGGATGTGTAGGCAACCACAACTGCACAACTAAAGACCCTCAGGAAAAGGGTTTCACAACTGTTGCACAAAGTGCCAAGAACGATGGGTGTCTCAGTTACTTTTGTCTCATTGCGGAGACAAAATACCTGATGCCCACAGTGAAGAATGGAAAGGTGGTTCACTTAGCTCACAGTTTGAGCAGGTTTCACTCTGCAATCAGCTGGCTCCAAGGCAGGGTGGCTCCAAGGCAGAGGGTGCCAGTTCATGGCGGTGGAAGACAGCAAAAGCAACAAGAGCAAAGGGGAGGAGCAGGGAGCGAAGACTCCTTCTGCCCCTTACGTTGTTACGTAGGCCACACGCACTTGGATGTAGCGCTCACACCCATAATCCCAGCACTGGACCGCGAATCAAGAGCCAGTTCTAGAAGTCTGCCTCCATGACTGCATGAGGTCTTGAGGGACAGCCAGATGCAAACTGTAGCGACAGGCTAAGCGTGTTCAAAGTGAGAGACACTACTTTGAGGGAAATTCACTGTATTATTCTGAGATGGCTATGATCACAAAATGCCTCAGGCTATGTGGCTTCAATGACAAAAATTAATTTTCTCACATTCTGGAGGTTGGGAGTCCAAGGTCCACGTGGCACCTTCTTCTTGAATGCTTGCATGGTCCTCCGCTGGTGGTCCTTGGTCTCCTAAGGACAGGAGTCCTGTGGGAGTTGGGCTCCAGCTCCTAGGGTCCTTTTACCCTTGTTATCTCCCTGAGGAACCTCTTTCTAAAGGTGCTCACATCGAGGATGAAGGGTTTCAGTGTATGAGTGTGGGAAGGATATGGTCACTTCAAACCCTGTGTCCCCCGCACCCAGCCTTGACCCCAGAGCCGCAGGAGAGCTTACCGCACCCTTCTCCTCCCGAGAAGCCAGATCTGCCCCTCTGCACAGAAGCTGGAGACCAGCCCATGAACCCCGGATTCCCAAGTCTTCCCTTTGCTCAAGCGTTTCTCTCTACCCCATGGATGCAGTTTTGGACGTTCCCTTGGCTACCTGCTCCTGCTCCTGCTCCTTCTCCAAGACCCTAGACCGCTGACTCCAGCCAGATCCTGTGTCTCGGGCACCTGGATTTAGGGTTCAGTCCCCACTGAAGGGCAGAATTCAGTCACTGGTAATGTCAGGGGTGACCCAAAATGCCCAGGTACCCAGGTACCCAGTTCCATAGGTCTTCCCACGTGGGCCCACTGAGCCATTACCATTTCACCGGAAGTGGACACTGACTTCTGTGTTTCCTATTTATAGATGAGGAAACTCGGGACCAAGAGGGTCTTTGCCAGGGTCACATAGCTAGTGACCAGGATGTGGCCAGTAGTGGAAGGTGGCAGCTATGTGTGACAGGGTACCCCTGTAATCCTCCCACTCTGGGGGGCTGAGGCAGGAGGGTCACAAGGTTGAGCCCAAGCTGAGTCCCTTAGTGATCTAGTGAGAACCCGTCTGAAAATAAAGACATAAAGAAGGTGCCAGAGATGGAGCTCAGTGCAAAGGGGCCTGAATTCAATTCTCAGTGCCAGGAAATTGGCTCTGGAAGCCAGAGAGCAAGCAGAGTACAAGCGGAGGACAAGCCAGGCCCTCGTGCATCTCCGCTCCAGCCTCCCGTGACTTGGACCCATGACATCTAGCACGTGCTTCCTTTCTGTGCTAGAACAGTCAAGCCAGGCATGCTCCTCTGTTCCCCAAGGGAACTCTCCCTGAAACGGTTCCCTTTGTCTACCAGACAGGAGGTCCTGGTTAAGCCAAAAGGAAGCCGCTCCCTGAGCCAAGAGGCAGGGACAGGGTCGCCTGCCCTCTCTGCATCCGAGGTAGGTGGCTGCGCGTTGGTGGTTGGTGCTGTGTGGGTGAACTCCTCACGGACGGTGCGCTCTGCAGGACCTGGTGCCTGGCGGGCTGTGTACGGGGGTCAGGGTGGTGTGTAGGGACCAACATGGTGTTCTCTGGGGACAAGGCCAGGTCGGAATCAGGGGACTCATAAGCTGAGGTAGATTATACTTCATTGCTGGGATCCAAACGTGTTGGGAGCCAGGCATGGCGGAGCAGGCCTGTAATCCTCGGGAGGCTGAGGCGGGAGGAGGGCTGAGAATTGGAGACTGGCCTGGGCTGCACACTGAGTTCAAGGTCAGCCTCAACTAAACTACATAGTGGGTTGCTATCTCAAAAAATCAAAAACCAAAAACAAAAATAAAGAAAAGATTTAAAAAACCCCACAGAAAACACAAAAGGTACTTGAGGTCTAAGATGAAATTAATAGAAAATGGTAACTACAGAGAAATTGAAAGGATAAATGACTTAAACTGTGCCTAGCTTTGATCTTCTTGATTTATATATGTATTTATTTTGTCTTTTTGAGACAGGGTTCACTCTGCAGTTCAGGTTGCCCTTGAATTTACTTTGTAGCCTAGGCTGGCCTCAAACTTGAAGTGACCCTCCTGCCTCAGCCTCCAAGTGCTGGGAGTACAGGTATGTGCCCCACGCCAGGCCAATCTCTTATAAGTCTTGCTGGAGGTACTGATAATGTGTGAATTATCCTTTCCACATGGCATGGATTTGTGTAAGATGCTGCCCTATGGAATTTTAAAACGTAAACAATGGGCCAAGTGTTGCACATTTATCATCAGAAAAATTGACCAGCGATGTGACACAGTGACTCTAACTGGGCGTCACCCCCATGGCCCACTGCAGTTGGCAAAGGAACCGGCACACAGGGACCCAGGCGACAGCTCTGTCTCTCCCACCTGCTTGGAAACACAGAACCCAATGCCTGGGCCTTCTTTCCAGGAGGATGTGGCCCTGCGTGGGTGGGACACAGTGGGGCCTCTCTGAAGCAACTGGGGCCATGGGCAGTCCATTCACCTAAGGCCTGAGTGGAGGACAGAGGCTGTGGAGAGGTGGCCGAGCAGAGGGCACCCCGAAGAGCTATTGGAGACATTCGGGAAATGTGATGGGGACACTGCATGTACAGCCCTCAAGGGACACCAGCAAAGCCAATAAAAGTTGTGCAGTTTTCCCTTAGCGATGCCGCCACAGAAGCCACCCGTGATTCCAGTTTACTGGTAGCCAAGGACAATGTGACTCCTTTGGGCAGCTGCCTCCAGTCCCCAAGCTGAAATGGCTCAGGGTGCAGCCGGGTGGGAGGGCAGCTTCTAGACATACACCAAGAGCCAGCGGTAAGGGCAGCGCCTGACTGCCCCACTGCAGGACCCCAGGCCACTCGCCTCCCCGTGGCCGTAGGTGCCTGGGGCAGTGCCGTGGATGTGTGTGAGGCTGCACAGCCGGCATGCTCACACAGCTTACAGCAAACGCTGGAGAACGGGGTTCCCGGTCTGCTGATTTCCAGGCGTGTGTTGATAAGAAGCTCTGAGTGGCTGGGCATGGTGGTGCACGCCCTATCCTAGAACTCAGGCGGCTGAGGCAAGAAGATTGCCACGAGCCCAAGGCCAACCTGAGCTACATGGTCAGACCCATGCACATATAGATGTATGTCTGCCAAGTAGAGCGGTAAGAGGATGGATAAACAGCCTGTGCCACAGACACACAGTGGCATCTACTATGCAGTAAGATGGAATAAACTGACCCATCCAGTAACGTGAATACATCTTAGAAGCATTATAACAACCCAAGAAGCCAGAGCCTCATACATAGAAACCTGTATAAAATATAAGCCCTCGGATCCCATTGCCATGGGTTCGGATGAGGTAAATCCATGGTGGCAGAAGTCCGTCCAGAGTGGTGACACCATTAAGAAGTTGCACAGGGGATTTGCATTTCCTGTTCTTTCCTTAGAAACTGAACTCAGGGCCTTTACATGAAGCTACTCCTCAGCATCCCGCTATTTTTTTTTTAAACTTTGGAGACAAAGTCTTGCTCCAAGGTTCTGCTAAGCTGCCCAGTACTCAGGGAAGCTCAGGGAAGAGGGTTGAGCGTGATGGGTATTTTCCACATCATGGCCTGGGTGTGGACACGGGCATGCGTGCCACCACCTACATATCCGTATGTCTACGTCGCCGCATGTGTGCTGAAGATGTGTGCTTTGTGTGGACTGCATCTCAGTATCTAGAAACACACACACACACACACACACACCCGACCTGTCTCGGCTCTAGATCCAGGAAGAGGCCCCGGAAGCTGAGCTGAGGGAGCATGGATTGTTCTGAACATACCCTCTCCCTCCTGGGTGTGCATCTGTGCATGCGTCTGTGCATGGTAACATTTGTGGAGAACCCTAGAAAGCTGAGGAGATTTTTCTAATAAATCTGTTGACTTTGCAGTTTGCTCTGATGCGGGAACATGTTCTACTTTCAGAGACTCCAGTGCCTCTGAAGCTATAACACAAATCTTGTGATGAGAAAGAACACACTGGAGGTGGGAGGACCCATGGGAGGACTTTGCTTGGCATCCTGTATTTGTAGTTTGAACAGGGCTTGCAACAAAAAGAAACATTGCTTTGGGAAATATAACATCTACAAATTCTTAAAATTGCAGTTTCAAAGTAAACATGTAGTGATAGGTTCAGTGTGGATCCCAATCTGGGGTGGTGGTATATGCCTGTGATTCCAGCACTCAGGAGGCTGAGGCAGGAGGATTACTGACATCAAGTTGAGACTGGGGTACATAGTGAGGTCAAGACTAGCTTGGACTTCATAGTGAGATCCTGTCTCAAAAATAAATAAATAAATAAATAACCCTAAAAAAACCCTCCAAAGCAGAGCCTAACCCAATAACCAACTCATGATTGCCTTGATACATACTAAGATTTGAGTATGGTGCAGACTTAGGAAAAGGATTGCTTTTTCTTTTTTGAAAGCATACATATTGATGACTAGCATACATATGTATATATCTACTTAGAAAATGGATTTTTAAAATCATTTTGAATTGTGGTGCTGGGGTTGAACCCAGGGCCTCACACACGCTCGCTAAGCACTGTACCAGTAAGACATCCAATCTCAAATTTCGTTTAAAAATATTTTTGTTGGAGCCAGGTAGGAAGCAGGAGGATTTCAAGTTCAAGTCCAACTTGGGCAGTTTTTCAATTTAGGGAGACCCTGTCTCACGATAGATAGCGATAATAATGAAGAGGGCTGGATGTAGCGCAGGGTGATGGCCCTGGGTTCAAACCCTCAGTCCCTCCTGTGATCGTGTTTGTACTGCCTTGTGATTTGTTCTAAAGAAGAAAAGAAATGTGGCATTTTCTAACATCACGAATTAATGGTGCATTTTTTACTTTTAGGCATAAATACACTTAGATTTTAAAAATGGGTCTGTGAGGGTAAGTGCTAAACCCCGGCTTTATCATCACTGGACCCCAGTGATAGCCCTTGCGTTCCTGGCCTTTGCACTGAGGATAATGAAGCAGGCAGCAGTTTCTGCACAGGCCTGGAGGTGGAGGTTAGGCACCCTCCCCAGGCTTGTCTGGAGAAGTTGCCCATGCCTGTGTAGACCTGGGAAAGGCCTCAGATGAACCAGTCCCACCCGGCTCTATCCCCTAAACTCAAGCCTCAGGGGCAGCGGCCTGCTCCGAGTCACCTGGCCATCAGAAGCAGAACCAAGTCTTGGGTCCAAGTGCAAATCCTTTGCTCTTCTCATAGACTGCAGCGGGCTCAGGTGCTGGGTGTTCAGCAGCTCAGTGACCTCAGAGCAGTATACACAGGCCTCTTCCTTTCCATCAGAGAGAAACCAAGAGCTCCCAGCTCCCAACAAGGAGCAGAAACCTGGGGTTTAGTGTCCCCATCTTTAACCCCAGTCCTATTTGGTCGCTTGGTGAGACTGGAGATCACCTCCTGCCTACAGCTGCAGATCTGGGCAGTGGGGAAAGCAAGGCACCCACACTCCCTGCCACCCAGCAAGGCGCCCTACCATGCCCCTGGAAAACAGCAAGGCCGCTCAGCTCTTTCCTTGAAGGTCGGAGCCACTGACTTCAGTTCCTTTTCATCCCTTCTGTGTTGTCTCCAAAGTCTTTTCTGATTCTGCAG
Organism: Dolichotis patagonum; assembly: GCA_004027295.1. Classification (NCBI taxonomy): domain Eukaryota; kingdom Metazoa; phylum Chordata; class Mammalia; order Rodentia; family Caviidae; genus Dolichotis; species Dolichotis patagonum. The sequence goes on along the minus strand of PVJX010015426.1, from coordinate 28,462 downwards.
ATTCCGCAGATGGGCAGGTAGATACCAAGAGAAGTCAGTGGTGCCAGATTTGCACGCAGTGGATTCAGGAGCTTTGCTTTTTGCTTTCCGGCTCTATTGCCCCAAGGGGCCCGAATTTTTTTTTAAGAGTTCCTGACACTGGAGTTATTTGAGACATCTTCTGCAACCAAGAGTTTAAGGTCGTTCGCATGGCTGAAAAGACTGGGGCTTGAGCCTGGCCAAACCCTATTTGCGGCAAGGCAAAGGACCACAGAAATGTAGGCAAGCTCTTTCATTTTACAGGGACAGAAACCGGGGATCCGGGGGCTGGGATTCCATGCCTGAGTGACCCAATCGGTGCTCAGCAGGGCAGGGCCTGTGCCCAAGTCCCCTCGCCCGACTCAACTCGGGGCTTTTCCATCCTGCCAGCTGCGCCTCATTAATTCCACCTCCGAAAGTGCCAAAGAAGTTCCCTCCCAGCGCCTACCCGGGCAGCCCGGGTGGGGCGAGCCGGTGGCAAGGAGCAGCCGGGAAAACGACACACCCCAGCTCGCCGGGTGGAAAGGGAGCCGGGGCTGGGACTCAGCTCACTGCCCGCAGAGTCTGGCGTTGTGCACAGGGCTCGCGAGGCCAGGCCGCCTCGCTTACTTCCAAGCTGTCCCCTGCGCGGCGGCTTCCTGGAACGGTCCGCTCGGGGGGTCCCCACAAATAAGGCCGTCCGTCCTCGCTGTCCAGGGACAGCGAGCTGGGCTCTTCGTCTCCTCGACCCCGACTGACCACAGTCGTCTCGCCGTCCCCACTCCCGGCCCCGGCTCCACCTTTGCAAACGGGCTTCGGAGCCGCCCCACTCCAGCGCTCGGCTCCTCCGGGCCTGCACAGGGCGCTCCCGGCGGCCGGCATTCCTCGGATTCCAGCGCCGTGACGTCCAGGAGCCCGAGCGCCTCCGGCCCGGAGTCGGGATCCGCGTTCCGGCGCCCCCTCCTCTGCCCTCCCCTCCCCTCCCCTCGCGCGCGCCCCCGGCCGCCCGCGCGCCCCCGCCGCATTCCCGGCCGCCCCGGCGCGCGCCCCGCGCTCCTCCGCCCCCGGCCAGCACGCGCGGCGGCCCGGTGGGGAGCGGCGGCGCCTGCTCGTCCCCTCCCACCGCACGGCCCCTTCCTCCCCGCGCCCGGCCGCCCGCGCTTCCTGCCGCCCGGGCGCTCGGGCCCTGCAAAGTTCTGCTCAACTTCGCTGCCACCCGTGCGGGTCCGGGTCGCACCCATATCCTCGCCCAGATCCGCCGGGCGGGCGGCACCGCCGCTCCCCCGCGCCGCGACTGCCGCCGACACCGCGCCCCCGGCGAGCTGCCCTGCGTCCCAGCGCCGGGCCCCGGAGTCGGCTCCGTGGGGATCGGGGTCCCGCCGCCGCCCCGGACATGTAAGCAGGTGAGGCGGGGACCGGGCGGGACCCGGGCGAACGCGGCGACGCCGACTGCGCCCTGTGCCTAGAGAGCCCTCGGGGGCGCGGGCCCCGCCGCGCGTGGGTTCCGGGTGGGAGCGCGCGCCCCGGGGCGCACCTCGGGCTGCTGGAGGTGCGCGCTGTCTGGGGCGCTCCTCCTCTTCCTCCTCCGCGTGCCTGCTGCGTCTCAGAAGCCAGAGAGGGCCGGGGAAGGGCGCAGGAGACCTCGGGACTCCGGGGACTGCGGGGACGGGAGCGTGCGGGACGGGTGACGCCGCTGTCGCCGAAGCCGGCGGGGAGGCAGCGCCCACCGTGGGCGCAGGGTTCAGGGTGAGGGGCCCACGTGCCCTCTCACTAGGCCCCAGCCTCCCCGGCCATCCCCAGGGTGCCTTGACTTCTCCTAGGGTGGCAGGGCGAGCTCGGGGTGGGGAGGACGCGTGGCCGCTGCGTTTCGCAGCAGGGCTCCCCCTCCAACTTTCGCAGTTGTGCAAGTGAGCAGCCCCTTCCCACGTGACGCCGGTCTAGGTTCGGAACAGTTCCGAGTGAGTTTCCCCCTTTGCCTTGGGGAGGGAACACCGGGGTAGCGCTACCCTCCTCTGCCCTGGTTCACAAGTCCTTCGGCCCCGGCAACACCGCCCCCCCCGCCCCGCCCCTCGCGCACCTACAGTTTAAGAAGATTGTAGGGTTTCAGCTGCAGGCTGTCCAGGCTGCTTGCAGGCGCGCGGTGAAGGTCTGAGACTCTTGAGCTGCGGCTGCGCTTTCCACCGCTGCTGCGTTTATTTATGATTCGTTCACTCATTCATTCAACAAACCGAATACCGCGCTTATGTCCGGTTAGAACGAAGTCTCAGTGTAGGAGTCTGCGGCCGCTTGTGGAAACCCAGCGGCCAGGCCGGCCTGAAGGACAGTGCCCTGCTGGACGGAGTCTGTGAGTCCCGGAAGGCTTGGTACCCAGAGAGGGGTGATTAGGAACTGCATTCCAGGTAGAGGAGCTGGCAAAAGGAGAGAAAAGCCAGAAAAATCATTCCCAGCCGACTGGGGGCCCGAGGGGACTTCTGGGCATGGCGCTGGCATAGCCTGTTTCCCTCCACTGACTAGAGCAGAAATTCACCTGGAATCGCACTCACCTTCCAGAAGGAGCAGATGTCTCTCAGGATGCACCTCCATGTCACCAGTGGCCACCGAAGGACCAGCCACATTTTAATTGGCATTGATTGACCCACACCTGCCTTCATCAATTTGGCCTGGACTGTCCTTCAGAGAGCCGCTTGGCCGCTGGGCTGCAGCAACAATGTCCCAGCCCCTTGTCCTAAAAGTTGCCTGGTCATTTGGTGATGAGGTTGACAGCTTATGAGGGAGAAACCGCAGCTCTCACAGGCCGAGTGTGGTGACGTCCTTTTGGTTCATGCCTGTGGAACTGGGTCCAGTATTCTCTGCTTTCAAAGCCACCTGTGCCTCAGCGGCCGGCGTGCCTGTTTCATCCTCTGAAATGTTGCAAGAACCGAAATCATCTTGCGGGATTTGGTGGCCGATGGCGCAGGATTCAGCCCATGGCGCCTGCAGACTCTTGTAAAGCAGCAGCGCTAAGGACACGGGTTGCCTTTGTCAGGTGCCACTCCACGGGGCTCAAGTGGTGTTGTAGTATTAGTCCTAGTGACCGAGTCTTGCCCGAGGTGGCAGGCGGCCAGCTTTTCCTGACCTCAGGCTGGTAGATAGGTGCAGGAAGGGAACGCTGGCTTGGCTTCCTACTGAGTGGGATGTTTACCTAGGCCCCTCGAAGAGCACAAAGAGGCTCCTTAACGTCGATATTATCAACACTTTAGTTAGTTGAGTTGGTTAATGCTCATATGTGTTGCATCAACAGCTGTAGTAGAAAGAACAGGAGACTTATGTATTTTTATTTAATTAATTAATTAATTTATTATTTGAGACCGGGCCTTGCTGTGTGGTTCAGGCTGACCTTGGACTCACTAGGTAGCTCAGTCTGGACAGCAGGCCTCCTGCCCCAGCCTCTGGAGTGCTGGGATTCCAGGTGTGCTATCAGGAGACTTAATGTGTCTGGCTATCAGGAGACTTTTAACTATAAAGAATTCAGAAGAAAGTCAGAATTCTTCCAATGCTTTTTGCCCTGCATGGATGAGCCAAGAGTCAAGAATTATGAATTTTTCGGGGGGGTGAGGTGCCTTTCTTAGTAGTGGTTCCAGTTTGCCCCAGAAATACAGATATCAACGCTTTGCGTGCTCATTTTAGCTCTCTAGGTTCCCTATCCTTGTCCTCTTTCAAACAAAATTTGACCAGGTTCTTGCATTTGAGCTTAGTTTCCAAGTACCCGGTTTTTTTCACATTCATCTCGAGCTGGGAGCACTGCTGCGCATCTTGTTGGATGGAGATGAAGCAGGGAAAGAGGTAAGATGGAATGCTTAATTAGCCAATTAAGGAAGGAGGCGGGACAAAGGCCAGAGCTGCTGAAGCAGGGAGGAAGTTCATGTCTACAGTAAACTTTTTGATCTCCCCTCCCGGATTTAAATTGATCTAATTTACCCCCTCCCCCTGACTGCCACTGAGAGGAGAGAGGGGCGTGAGTTCAAGGCAGGGGCCTTCTTTTCCGGCTGGAGTTGGAGTGTGCAGAGGGGCGCAGGGCGGAGATGGTGACGTGGATCGCTGGGTTTGAATTGTGGCTCAGCCACCTTGTAAACAGTGTGGCTTCCGTGTGGCTTAAAGGCCTGTCTGAGGCTCACCTCGTCCCTCCAGCCCGGCCTGCTGGGATATTTATGGAGAATTCTGGGCAATGCTGTGTAACAGTGCCTCAGACACCAGGTCAAGGATAGCTATTTATATGTTCGGGGAGTCGTATGTGGCCGTGAATGCGTCCTTTGTTTGTTATTCAGCAGGCTGAATTCACATGTGTGCCAACATACACACAAAGCTTTGTCTTTGCCTTTTTTTTAGTCTGTTGGCTCAAAGCAAACATGTTGGCTGGCAGCTTCCATGTGGCCCGCCCCTCCCCACGGAAGAGGCTGAAGCCACTGGGCAGGCGGTGGGATGGTTTGGGGCGGGGAAGCCCGTCAGGGAGCCCGGCAGAGAAAGACTCTTGCCTGTCTGCTCCTTCCTGTAACAAGGGTTCAGTGTGTTATGCAAGTCTCTTTGCATTTCTAATGTTGAAATCCAGTTAATTAAAGAATCTTAGGAGAACCGCCTGCTGTTAGCAAGGGTGCCAGTGCCAGCAGATCTTCGCAGCCTCAGTTTCCCTCTTTGAAGCCCAAGTAGAGCATCAGCTGCAACACCTGCAGCATTGTAGCTGGCCACAGGTGGCTCGGATTTTATTTATTTACTTTTTTATTTTCAAGACAGGGTTTCACTGTGCAATTCAGGTTGGCCTTGAACTGACTTTGTAGCCCAGGCTGGCCTCGAACTTACAATGATTCTCCTGTCTCGGCCTCCTGAGTACTGGGATGACAGGCGTGTGCCACCACACCCAACTGGTGCCTTGGATTTTAATATTTCCTTTCATCCCAGAGAAGTCTGAGGTATTTGAAAAACATTCACTTCTTGATCTTCCTGTCAGCTCCACACTGGCGGCCTTAGAAAGTAAAGAACAGCTCTCAAGGAGGCTGCAGGGCAGGGAGGTGGTGTGTGTGTGTGTGTGTGTGTGTGTGTGTGTGTTGTTGAAGTAGAATAGATGATTGCAGCAAAAACTGGTTAAATGCCTCTCATGCAGAATTGCAGGCTGGCCAGGAGCTCTGAGCAGGGCGCCCTTCTCCTTTGAGAAGTCCGGGTAAGAAAGCCAACAAACTTCAAGTCTGACCAGGAGTTTTGCCATGGGCGGGGAATGGAAAGCTATTTTGCCCAGACCCAGCGGAGCTGTTGCCATATATTGCATGCACAAGGATTATGAAAACAAATAATTCTGGAATTATTTATAATTCTGAATTAAAGGATATGATGCAGTGCTTGTGGATCAAGGACGTGGAGTAGCTAGGGATGAAAGATTATAGTGATTAAGGAGCTTTTTTGGCGGGATGAGGTGGTTGTGGGTCTGAGTTGGATCGTAAATGGCAGTGGCATATCAGCAGTGTCCCCCCTTCCCCCTTCCTGGTGGTTCTGTGCTTTTTAACTTCCCTCTCGCATCAGACCTTTGTTTGATTTTGCCTCCTGGTTTTTGCTATTGGAAGAAACCTCCCGTAGCCATCCCTCATTCAGCTTCAGGTATAAATTTGATACGTGGGTGATTTAGCTTAGTTCTTTGCAGGGCTAAATTAGGCCCAGGTCAAGAGTTGCATGCAAAGCCAGGTCACTGAGTTTGACCCTGGAGGACTGTTGCCTGCCTGAGCTCCTGTAACCCTAGCTGGCCACCCCATAAATGCTTGATGCCGGTCACCAGGGAGGAGGCCAGGGACGGGACCTGCTCGTGGTGTGGCCTTCTCTAAGGAGTGCGGTGGTCTCTGCACATTTGTGACGTCTGAGATTTTAGTGCTGAGCATGTTACCAAGTTAGGAAGACTTGGGTTGGAGCTGGGCTGGGTTTACTTTACCTTACCTGTTTGTGAAGGACATATTTTATTTTTTTATACATACTAAGTTTGCTTGTATCTTTGGAAAACCGTCTCTGGGCTTATTTTGGTTGGTTGGTTTTTCATACTCCATTCCTCTCAAGGAAGTGGAGTAGTAGGTAAAATCTCTCACTTCAGAGTGCATCAGAGAGTGTTTTTGTGGTGGTTTTTTTGAATAGGGTCTCACTGTGTAGTTCAGGCTGGCCTCCAGGGATCCTCCTGCCTCTGCCTCCGAGTGAGTGCTGGGATTACTGACCTGCACTGCCACCGCCCCCCCCAGGGTTTGTTTGAACAGATTGCTCTTCCCCATACCCACCCACCCCACTCATGTCAACTTTGGATTCGACAGCGCTGGGGTGGACCCAGCAATTCTCATTTCCAAGGAGCTCACTTCCCAAGTGCTGCTCCTGGTCCACCCACCTCTGTTCCTCATTGGACTTCACACTGCCTTCATTTGAATGGTTTTGTCCCCTTACTGGAGAATTACAGAGAGACTGAGCCCCACTTTGTGGCCACCAATCCCTAGGCAGGCCTGTGTGGACACGGATTGGATTGTTTCGGTGTTAAGGAATCCCACTGATTGGTTTAGTGTTGGTCTGGGCGTGGTTGAATGGATTTACTGAAGACAGAAGCCTACCCTGGGTGTGAGTGACGCCAACCAATAGGCTTGTAGCCTGGATAGGATAGAAAGGGAAAGGGAGGCTTGCTGTGGCTGTTTTTTTTCTGCTTTCCCTGCCTGCGGTGGACTGTTTCTCATCTGCCATTCCCCTCTGCTAAGCTGCTGCTCTTACCTTGGAGCCAGCCAAGGCCTATAGACTGAAATCTCCACAAACTGTAAGTGAAAATTAACCTTTTTTCCCTTACCTTGTGGATGTCTGGTATTTTGTCCTTCGATGAGGAAGTTCATTTAAATTTGGTGTATATCTAAGTTGCTTTTGCTGGTTTGGATCTGCTGATTAGATTAGAATCCTTGATTACCTTCTTAGGCATGCTTTCCTTTTTGTACCTTACGTAAAAGAGATAAAGAGGAATCCTACAATATTCAACCTCTAAATTACTAGGTTTTAAAACCAAGACAGCCTGTGTGCCTCACAACGCTGGAAGCGGTAGCAGTGATATCAGTGATGTCTCCCCACAGCCCGAGATTGGACCTTGCTGTCCTTCTAGGCCTCAAAGGAAGGGATTCGGGTAGATTTCATGGTCACTGAGGCACTTTCGCCTGGAAGCGCATGCGTGTTTCTGCAGATGTTCTGCCCCACCCACCCCGGCAGGCTGCGGTGTGTGCTGCGTAGGCGCCGTGAGTCTCCTCTCTGGTCGTGCTGTTTCCTTGCCCAGGCACCCGGGTACCCTGACACCCGTCTAAACCAGCCCGCGGGGCCCATCGTCATCACAGCTTTCTCCCCGCAGCCTGGCAGCCGCCATCTGCCCCAGTCACCGTGTTATCGCTTCTCTTCTGCTGGTGGTCGCAGGGAGCTGTCCACCCGGTCTGCCTGTCCCATGTCCCTTCTTCATTATGACCGTCCTTTGGTGAAGGCACCGGTCATAGTGTCGCAGTGTCTGACCTAAGCTCTGGCATGTAGGCTTTCTGGGTCCCATCTGGTAGTGACTCTGTTCTACTCGACATCTTTCTTGTCCCTTCATGCTGTTTAGGGATCTGCACCTTCCTAGAGAGGGTCGAAGGAAAAGCCGGCAGGATGGAGCCTAAGTATAAGATGCAGGGGGGTCGTGGGGTTGTTTTCTGTGCTGAGTAGGAGGAGTGTACATGTTTATTATATTCTTCCTTATGTCTAAAATATGGCTATGGTGGTGCACGCCTGAAATCTCAGCTCTCTGGAGGGTGAGGCAGGAGGATACTGAGTTTGAGGCCAGCCTGGGCTCCATAGTGAGTTCAAGGCCAGTCTGAACTACACAGCGAGACCCTGTCTCAGAACAGACAAACAAGCTGGCATGGAAAGGACACACTGACTTGCTGGTGACGACAGTTAGGGCCGGGATGTAGCTCAGTGGCATAAGTGCCTGCCTGGCCAGTGCAAGGTCCTGAGTTTGATTCCTGGAACCAAAAAATAGCACATGGATCCCCACCCTTGGGGCTGTTCCCCTCTCTTGGCTCCTGGTGGCCGTGCTCCAAACATTGCTCCCGGTTGAAACCTCACTGCTTGGACTCCTGATACTATTGTTTCTGCTCCCTGAATTCCTGTTCATATTTGTTGGCAAACTAACCTCCTACTCATTCTTTAATTTCCAGGGTGATTTTCACATGTTCTTAGATTTTCTGTATCAGATATCCTATTATTATTATTATTATTGTTATTGGTTTTTTGAGACAGGGTCTTGCTGTGTAGCCCAGGCTGGTCTTGAATTTGTAGTGTTCCTCCTGCCTCAGCCTCCCAAGTGCTGGGATTACAGGCTTGCACAACCATGTCTTATTATAGGGACTCTGTTGTCGCCTTGTGCTGCTTCGCACACCCTTTTCTACAGCCTCCCACTCTCCTCAGCTGGGAGCTTGTACAGGACATATTTTGAAGTTTGCTCGTCTTTGGGTTATTGGTGCCGGAAGCAGACTAGGTGTTCACTGAATGTGTGAGGAGCTGATGAATCGTAGATGTGAGATAGATGCTTATAACTGAAGTGAGTTTTAAAAAGATGAAAGGGAACCTGGCGGGTTGAGTATTGGACGCTTCTGTGGACTCACACACGGGTTTACACCAGCTGAGTTTGGTTCGGAAGCTGTTTTCTCCTATGCTTCCTGTGGCAGGAGGTACTGTTTTCTCTGCCCATCGTGGTGGCCTGTGCTCCGGAGCTTTCTCCTTCCTTACCATGGCGTCTGCTCCGGAATTCTCCAGAGGCGCCCAAACGCGTGACCCTGAGTTTGGAAGCTGACCCAGGCCGGCGTGGGTACCAGCACTGATCGGGCTGCTTCTGCTACCTGTGCCACACCCTCCAGGATGGAGAGGCCACATGTGGTTCGCAGCAGAGGCCTCAGGGCTTATTTTTGTGACAAGTTCTTGCTGCCAAGGAGCTGGGCCAGCCATCCTGCACAAATTAACATTCAGTGTTGTGCTTTTTAAGTTAATGCGTTTTTAAAAAGCGTCATTCCTATTTTATTTTATTTTATTTTATTTTATGTTATGTTATGTTATGTTATGTTTATTTTATTTTATTTTATTTTATTTTATTTTATTTTATTTTATTTTATTTTATTTTATTATTTTTGTCTTTTTGAGGCAGGATCTCACTCACTCTGCAGTTCAGGCTGGCCTTGAACTCACTTTGTGGCCCAGGCTGGTCTGGAACTCAACAATGATCCTCCTGCCTCAGCCTCCTGATTAATTAATACATTTTTAAAAGATCCTATAAAGCTGTTTTTAATTCAGAGCTAAGGGACAGGGTAGCGGTGGTTTATGATGATGTGATTTATGAGGAGAGGGGAGAGACTGATGTGAAACGATTTGAGACTCCCAGATAATGAAGTGACACCCATGGGTCTTAATTTTGTTCTGTGGAAAATGATGGTTTTACCTAAGAGGCATCTAAAAATGAAGCCTGGAAAAGGTGACCTGTGCTGTGCCCTGCCGAGCGGCTGTCTGCTTGTTTTCAAAATGAGGCGCGTTGTCTGTGTCCAGCGTCTTCTGTCCTCCATTCAGTCTTCTGCGTGCAGTGAGGAATCGCAGCTCTGGCCGTGTGCATGGTTTTACTTTAAAACAGATCTTGTGCTGGGCGTGGTGGCACACACCTGTCATCCCAGCATGAGGGAGGCTGAGACATGAGGATCCCTGTAAGCTGGAAGGCAGCCTGGACTACATAGTGACTTCAAAACCTGCCTGCACTGCGTGGACTCCAACCCTTGTTGAGTTCCCCAAGCACACCCCCCGTCCCGTGTGCCCCTAAACGCCCTCTTTCATCTCCCCCTCCTTCCTCTGATGGGGGGAACTGTCTACACTGGGAGGGTCCTGGCTGAATCACACGAGTATATTTGCACAAGTAGTAGTATATTTGCAGCTGTGCAGAGGGCTGCAGGGGACCTCTGCTCCCCATGACTCGCCAGACCCCCACTTCCCACTGAGATTCGAGGTCTGCATTCTCACTGGGCTCCGGGGGACTGCAGGGAGAGCCTCGCTGGCCCTGAGCCCTGTGTGGCCGGGAAAGGCTCTGTGAAGTCCTGCAGGAAACCGAAGCATCCCAGGGCGAAGTCCGTGCCAGAGGGACCGTCTCTGAGCAGACGGTGGCTTTGGTGGAATACTTGACATCTCAGGTGGTGCGGAACCCAGGGAAACAGTGGCCGAGAAGGCACAGAGAATCAGGTTTGCTGTTTTAACTGACAAACTGGATGTCTAGGTCAGGATCCTGCCTTGGATAATTGCAACAAGTCAACATTGAACTAGACTTCGGTAGCAGGTCAGAATTCATGTTACTTCCTGAAAAACAAGAGAACTTTTTCTTTTCTTTCTTTTTGCAGCGCTGAGGATTGAACCGAGGGCCCTATGTATGCTAAGCAAGTGTTCTACCACTGAGCTACACCTTCGGCCGTTTACTTTTTATTTTGAGACAAGGGCTCACTAACTATGAGCCCCCTGCCTCAGTTTCCCAGGTAGCTGGGATTACAGGCATGCTCTACCACACCTGTTACAAGAGCAGTGTTGTTTATTTTGTTTTTGTTTAGTTTTTACTTTTTTTTTTTTGACACGGGGTCTTGCCACGCAGTCCAGACAGGCTTTGAGGTCACGATGTAGCCCAGGCTGCCCTCCAACTTGCAGGGATCCTCATGTCTCAGCCTCCCTCGAGCTGGGATGACAAGTATGTGTCACCATGCCCAGCACAAGAGCTGTTTTAAAGTAAAATACCAAGATTTATTCACAAAAACTGACTTTTTGGTAAAGTTTAAAAGATAGTAAATATTTAGTCTAGTTTTATTTTTTAATTTATTCTGTTTTGTTTTATGAGATAGGATCTCGCTATGTATTCTAGGCTGGCCTTAAACTCCCTGTGTAGCTAAGGCTGACCTCAGACTTATGACCATCCTGCCTCAGCCTCCTAAGTGCTAGTCAAGTTTTGTGTATTTATAATATGGTGAAGTCTACGGTTTAGATTAAGTGTGAGGCACACCAGGAATGTTGACCTTCAAAGAAAAATTCATAGTGGGCGTGGTGGCACATAGCTGTCATCCCAGCACTCGAGAGGCTGAGACAGGAGGGTCACTGTGAGTTTGAGGTCAGCCTGAAATGCATAGTGACATCCTGTCTCAAAAAAAAAAAAAAAAAAAGACAGGAAGAAAGAAAGCAAAGAAAAAAGGAAGATTCATGTATATTCAGTAGTTTGTCTCCCTGAGGCCTAAAAATGCAGGTTTACAGAGAAGCCATGCTTTTGCGAATTTTTTGCTAGTTCCGTACGAACATGCTGATACTTTGGATGCATTGAGTTAAGTCTCTTATCAAAGTTAGTTTCACCTTTTTTTTGAGACAGGGTCTCACTGTGTAGCCCGGAGTGTCCTTGGACTCAGCCTCCTCCTGAGTGCTGGCCCTCGTTATGTGTCCCCCCTTTCTCCTTTCTTGATCGAGTTTTGTGTGTGACCACTACAACATTAACTGTCCCTCCCCGGGCTCACGTCTGCCTCTCGGTGTGTTTGTGCTGGACGGTGCTGTGGCAGCCGCCAGTAGACCGTTCCCAGGAGCCTCTGCCTTCGGTGATGCCCAGCGGGACCGTAGGAGGAGTGGTTAGAGCAGACACTGGCAGGGAGCAGCCTGGTGACCCCCCGAGACTGAGAAGATTTACTGGCTGGCATTTGTTTCTTTGTTTAGTGCCTGCTAGAATGAGTGCTTGGTCTAGCACTCTGGGTGGGTCACTGCTTTGCAGTGCTGGGCATTACACCAGGGCCTCCTCCATGCCTGGCAAGAGCGTGGCTCTGCCGCTTTGTCCCTCCTCGCCCCGCCCTGAGGATGGTCTGTGCTGGTCTTTGTGTCACCCTGTGAAGTAGGTGCCGTCTCTGACCTGTGTCCAAGGTGTGGAAAGTAGGGCTTAGAAGTGTGAGTGACTGACAAGATCACCACTCACAAGGGAGGACCCGGGTACCACGTGACCATTGGTGTGCAGTCCCAGCAGGGGAGGAGCCCTCGTCCAGGGTAACCTCACTGCATCTCTGCCTCTCAGGGCCAGAACTGATCCAGCTCAGCTTTCTGTTTGTTCATTGTGCCCGTTCCTTTATCCTTAGCGCTGAAAGATACCATCTTCCAGCTGGCATGCCCCTGTGATCCAGAACTCAGGAGGCTGAGGCAGGAGGATCCCAAGTTTAAAGTTGGCCCTGGCAAGTTAGTGAGACCTCGTCTTAAAATTTAAGAGAAAGACCTGAGGGTAGATATATAGTTCAGTAGTAGAACACTTGTCCAGCATTCATGGGGTACTAGGTGCTTAGTTCCCAGGTTTGAAAAAGAAAAATAAAAAGAGATCACCTTTGAATTACTGAAGATAGTAGATCATACAGAAGTTGCTGTTCCCAGCAATTTCACCTGTAATCTCAGTACTCGGGAGGCTGACGCAGGAGGATTGTCCTGCATTCGAGGCCGGGCTGTAAAGTGAGTTCAAGACCAACCTGACCTGTATAGTGTGGTTTTTTGTTTGTTTGTTTGTTTTTTGGATCTAACTCATGACCTTGCCAAGCAGGCACTGACACTGCTGAGCTAAACCCCTGGCCCTATGCATAATATCTTTGAAAGAGAGAGAGAGTGTGTGAGCAAAAAGAAATTGGTGTTTCCAAGAATAACCTCATTTTATTAAGAAATGGTAAAATGATGTTTGCATGTTCCATCTCCTAGCCTGTTGTCTTAATTAGGAAAATATTTAGCAGAAATTGCTTTAGCAACTTGAAGCATCCTAGGGTTTTTAACCGAGAGGCATCACTACGTTTCATAGCAAGTACAGATTTTGAAAATATCATCAGCATTAGACCTCTGTTTCTTTAGTGTGGCAATACTTGAGAAAAATGGGGGAAAGTCTATCCACAAATCTATTCTGCATTATTGTTAAGGGTTATTTTTTGTGTCTTTCTAGTTTGTTCTTGTGCAGATACGTTTTGAGTTGTAGTTTTAAAAACTGTTGTCATGTATGCATGCTTTCCAAACTCTTCATGATATTTGTAATAATGTATACACAACTAGTATACTCTAAATCCGTTTTTTATTTTTCATTATTGGAAGTATATGCATTTTACATGTCTCACTATCCCATAGGAAATGCTAATGAAAATTATGTATGTAAACAGTTTTGTTGCTATTCTTGTGGAATTTATTTTGGACTAAATATTATGATGAAGATTATTGTGATTGTTGGATCGCATAAGTGCGATTTTGCACATTTTGCCCATGGGTCACAAAAATACATTAAAAGCGAGCATGCTGTATTTTTCAGATAGCTGAGAGTATTTCAGATCTTGCTTTTTGCACACTGTTTGATGGTGTGGAAGTGCGTTATCCCAGCAGATGGTTTCTCCTAACCTTTGCTTTGGTCCGTTTTATAATTCCTTCTCCCTCCCCTCCCCCTGCCCCTTTTCATCTCCCTCCCTCCCACTGTCCTTTCCCCTCTCCCTCCCTCCTTTCCTTTCTGCCTTCCTTTCTTTTGTTACTGAAGTTTAAGTCATACACTAGGGCTGAGTAATAACTGTATTAGAGTCACCTTTGCCGTAAATGTTCACAAACTCCTCCATCATCGGAGGGAGAAGTTTGTTAGAAACATTTCTGTTAGGAATAAAGTTATGTGCAGAATTGTTGGAAACTCTGCTTAGAAATTGAAGCGTTTACCTTGGAATTACAGGGTAGTGAGATACATAGCAATGGGTGAGAGTACTTCATTGACAGAATGTTAGACATAATTACGTTATTCTCAGTTTCCAGTGCCTATTGACTAGATACCATTGGTACTGCCTATTTTCAGGACTTTTGTTTCCAAATGCTTACTTTTTTATAGCTTGTCACGTTTGGTGATGACATATTGTCATCCCACAATTGTAGTGTTAGTTTTTGGTGTGGTAACAAGAGGTCCCAATGCCTTTGGCTTGTGACGTTGATTCCTCCTCTGTGGGAGCTGCGGGCTCTCATGCTTGGTGGCTTGGTGGACTCGGCTGTCACCACACAAACTGATCCTGGGAGGCCGGCTGCAGGACACCGTGTCTGGGCCAGGGTGTGTCCATGGCTGAGGACAGCGGCGCCGTTAGAAGAAGATAGGTTGCCTGCTTACATCTCGTTGGCCCAATGCGTCAGTGTGGCCGAGACAAAAGTCACTTAGTTGGGGACTTACACCCATCCCGTAGGATTCCTACGCAAGTTACAGTGAAATGCATGTTAGGATTTAGATCTATAATGTGCCCCCCCCAGCATGTAGAGTGAGGCCTTTAAAGGGGATTGGATCGTGGGGGCTGTTACTCACCATGAGGGTCACCCACAGATGTCCAGGTGGAGCAGAGGGTCACTGGGTGCCTTTGGAGGTTGCCTCGCTCTCTGGGGCTCTTCACAGCTTCCTGCTTCCTGGCTGCCGAGGGTTGTGCAGGTTCCCTTCAGCCGTGCGTAGTTTCTGCCTGGAGCCAGCTGACTGTGAACTGAGCCTCCGATGTCTCCTGCAAGTTGTAGGTGTCAGATAGAAATGTCTGACCAGTTCAGTGGGATGTATCACGGGAAGGGAGCTAAGAGTTGCCGTGAGTAATGTCATCTTTTCTTACACTGTCACTGGATTAGTTATTCTTTGGCAGTTGGCTAGTTGTATTGTTCTTAATTTGAACAATTATAAATAGCATTACTGTAAACATTGTTGAACAAATGACATTTATTCTCCTTGGAGAGCATTTCCTTGGGGTTTAGTTTCTGAAGTATGCTTTGGGGGCAGAGGGCAAGACTGGCTCACGAATCTTGTTTCAGAGGCCACATGGCCTCTGGAAGGAAGGCGGGCAGCTTCTGGGGCCGTCATGAATATTTAAGGGCAGCAGATCCTGCTCCTGCTGGGTTTCATAGCATTCCGTTTCTCAGTTTCATTGTTGCTGACAGTTTTGCAATTACTAATTGTAGTATTTTAAGGCTAATAGTTTTACAACCGTAATTGGTTGTTACTCGTCTATTGTATAGAATAAATCAAAGGCTGCTAATAATTTTCTTTCCCAGTTTCTATTAAAAATACTTATTTTCATCCTGTCTTCGTTTTCACCCCATTTGATTCCCGATGTATCTTTATCCTTACATTAAAATAAAACAGCAATAAAAAAAACCAAACATATACTTGGTATCAGATTCTATAACTTTTCTGTGAATGAAATAATTGTCATTACCCCTATGGAATTCAGTACATGGCCAAATCGACTCAAGTTACTGAGTTTCAGTGCATATTTTCCGGTCTTAGGAGATTTATTAATGTTCTCTCATGTAATATTGGGTGGCTTTTAATTCCATAGTTCTCAGGTTTGCCTTTTGCCGTGCGGTTTGTAGGAAGGAAGCAACACACTGAGCTTTAAGAACAGGTCTCCCACAGTTCTCCCCACCACCCCAGTAAAAAAAAACAAAACTGTCTGTTACCATTGACATCCTCGGAGGTCAGTTACGGTTACTTTGGGAGTGTTGGGTTAATACTTGCGGCCGCCCTGGTCTCTGGCTAAGACCGATGCCTAAGTCTTCTTGGATGTAAGTAAAGCTCTAGACTGCAGAGGCAGGAGGGTTCCTGGGGCAGACCAGGCATTGTGCGTGTGCATTTGGATATGTGTGTGTTAGAGTAGGAGGTACACGTGGAGTTTGCGGGTGATAGCTGGATCTCCCAAGTCCTTTGGTGTGCAGATGCCTCCCACCTCGTTTAACAAGCTGACCCAGCGCCCCTCAGAAGGCTGGGTCAAATGCGTGGGAAATGTCACAGCCCTGTGGGATGTGAGGGCAGCAGGTGCGAGAGAAGCGAGTCGGTGAGTGAACAGGAGTTTATCCGAACGGGGCCGTTGCTGGCTACAGGATGGGAAAAGTGTGAGCTCAGAGCATGAGTGGAATCTGGGGTTGAACAGATCCACATCTGAATAGATCTGCTCAAGGCTTTGGGAGTTCTCCCCGCATGGATTTTTATTTCAGTTTCAGGTCATTTCATGTTTTAATGGAGTTACAGATTATTTCTTCTGCTTCTTCTCCCTGCCTCTCTTCCTCTTTGTCCTTCATCCTTTCTCCTCCTCCTCTTCTTCCTGCTCCGCCCCCTCTTCCTCCTAGTGGCAGTCCTGGGGACTGAATCTAGGGCCTGACACTAGCAGGGCCCTATTTCTGAGCCGGAGTTCAGTCAGCACTTCTGTCTTATTTGGGACAGGGTTTCTCTGAGTGGCCCAGACTGGCTTGGAACTTGCAGTCCTCCTGCCTCAGCCTGGAACAGCTGGGCTTGCTGGTGTGTGTCCCTGTGCCCAGCGCATTGTGAATTCCGTTTGAAAGAGGAGGACCCGCTGGTTTATCAAGTTCTGATTTTGGCCCATCTTTTAGAAAACAAGGTGCTGAGGCTCAGAGAAGTGGAAATGAGGTGCTTTTGGTTAATATAGAAAACAGACCTTCTGTTTGATGTTCTTTATAGGTAGAACAAAGAAAGACACTTAAAAGCCACTGGGCTGCCTGGGGCCCCCGGCCCCCGTCTCTGCCAGGCCTTGCAGCTCGCCCTGCCTGATCCACCACATGAATCTTGGAGCTGCCGTGCAGGTGATTCGCTCCTCAGCCGAGGACTCTGCTGCGTCTTGAATGTGTGTCTATCGTGAGGAAGTACTGTTAGGACAGTAGCAGTTGTAGGTGAAGAAAACGGAATGTTAAAAAAGGAAGCGTTCCTGGGCACGGTGGCACACGCCCATAATTCCAGCTCCTTGGGAGGCTGAGGCAGGAGGATCACAAATTCAGGGCTGGCCTAGGAGCCTTAGTGAGAGGCTGTCTCAAAATTAAGAAGTAAAGAGGGTTTAGGATGCAGCTTAGGAGTTGGGCACGTGTCCAGTATGCGCAGGCTCCGTGTTTAACCCCGTGTTTGAGAAAGAAGAGTTAAAGGAGGAATTAAAACTGTAATTAATTTTTAGGGGGGACCTTGACCAGCAGGCAGCGGAAGTGCGTGCGTGCACAGAGTCCCCTCCTTTCCCACAGTGGCTAGGACATCACACTTCCTGCCCTCAGGGTTTCTGCGTGCTGAGTGGCAGTGCCCGGACCATTGTGTCTGTGGTTGAGAATGTGCCCGTGGCCTGGGTTCTCATGACAGGTAGCCTTGTCATTACCAGTTTCTAATTTGGCGCAGTCACCCCTGGCTGAGCACACAGGCAGTGCGAAAGCACAGAGCCCAGATGTCAGAACCTCAGCTTGGCAGCAGGCTCCCCACCCCCCACCCGTAGCTTCCGGTCCAGGGGCTTGGTGGGGCGTCGTTGCTGCCCCTCCCCCAGCTGCCCCTTCCCTCCCTGTCCTCTGTCCCCTCTGTCCTGCTCTCCGTCTCCCCCGTGGTTGGAGCACCTCGAGTCCTCACTCCAGATTCTGAAGGGAGCCTCCCGTGCAGGTTGACTCAGGTGACTCTGCCCTAAGGGATTCTTCCACCTTCTGGGAAGCAACCGCTGTCTTTGGAGCAGCTGCAGTTACCACTGGTGTGTGCGTGCCTACTGCAGCTTGTGCCCAGGACTTCATGTCCACAGAAGCCACCACTGGGCCACCCTGTCCCCGGCCAAGCATGACAGAGGTGTTACCTGCAGTGCAGCTGCCCCATCCCACAAGGCCCTCTTCTGCCACTCATCAGAGCTTCTGGTGTTAGGCGAGTTACTTAGTGGCCCGTGACTCAGTTTCCCCACTTTGTCCCAGGGCAGTTGATCCAGTAGAATAGGATTCCCAGGTTCCAGTTCCACACCACTGGAAAATTCACTCCTTCCAGAAAACTTTTCGTCTTTACTCTGCAGTTGAATTTGTGGTCAGAGTCAAAAAGAAAACCTCTGTGCTTTACTCTTCCCAAAAGAAACTACTAGTTTGCAGATTTATTTTTGTCCTGGGAAAGATTTCCAGTAACACAGTTAAGTAGTCTATCGAAAGTTTGGTCTTGTAGCAATACCAGTCTTGGAATGGTTACGTTGCATTGACCTTTGACCCTTCCCATGGAAGATGGGGTGACCGTGTAAGCGGTTTGCTTGCTTCGCATGCATTTAAGTTAGTCTTAAGTGTGTGGCTGTGTTTTCAGAGATTCGCTATGGTCAGTAGGTGCTGCATGGTCAGAGGCCGGAAGTCCTCGGGGTAAGAGGGGTCTTGAAATCTAGCAGCAGCTTCTGTTACGTCTCCAGGGCTGTGGCTTCCACTCGGTCCCTTCTAGTGTCTTTGCTTGTCCCTTATGTGGCTCTTTGGCTTCTGAGCCGTGGGAGGGGTTTCCTTTCTTAATCGCAACCTCTCCAGAGTTTCAGCTTTCCTGCACCTCTGAGGCAAATTTCTTTTTTTTTTTTTAAAGCGGGTAAAATTAAACACAACAAAACAGAACAAAATGGGACATAAGAAAGCATAAATTTCAAAGCTAGACAGCCAGAGATCTTCACTATCTGTCATATTGTCTCTTGTTTTCTTTCAAATGGTTGTCCTTATCTTTGCATATGGAGAATTCATACAAAACAACATAGCCAACCTCCCACAAGATGTCCAGTTCACTGGCTCCCACTTGCTACAGGGGGGAGGGGTGTCGCCGGGGTCGGGACGGGATGGGACAGGACTGGACAGGACGGGACGACATGAGATGTTTGATTCTCAGCCCGCGCGCCGGCGGGCTCACAGCCGCTCACCAAAGAGGGGAGGAGTTGCTTGTTCTCTGAGGCAGGTTTCTTTATAGAATACACACAGTGTCTTCATTTGTTTTTGAGAGTTTCACAGCTTATTTGGAAGTAATTGCAAACTCTGGACCGGAAATGGCCATTGTAGACTGAAGGCTGTGATAGACCAGAGAGAGGGGAGGTGGGTGGAGGTGGAGCGTAATTCCAGGCAGGTGCAAGCCTGGGGCTGAGCTGTACTCCCAGGCCTCTTGTGCGGGTCAGACATCGGACATCCTTTGTCCCAAGTGCTTGGCACCGGAAGTTTCAGATTTTGGAGGTTTTTAGATTTTGGAATATTTGCATAAACCGTACAGTTGAGCATCCCTAATCTGAAAATCAAAAATCCTTCCAAATTCAGACTTTTTCGAGCCTCACATGTGTCAGAGTGGTATTCCAAAAATTGTCAGACTCCAGCGCAGCTCAAATTTTCCGCTTTTGAATGAGGGACGTTTGTTCTGTATTTTGAACCCTTTCTTTTTTTCTTAAAGGAAACTTTTATGTTGCTTACTTTTTATTCTGACTAACTGGATTGGTTCAATCTCAAGCTTTTTTTTTTTGTTCCCCGTCTAGACATGAACACGCGTGCAGTTTGTTTTCACTGATGCAAATTGCCAGTTTTTTCTCTCTGGCCTTCCTGGCCCGAGGACCTCGCCTCCGCCTCCGTCTCCCTGTCTCGGCCCACTTAGGCAGGGTTAGTCGGGGGCTCTGATGAGGAGTCCCTTTGCCCAAGCGGCCGTGTTAATCTTGGTGCTTAGGTTCCCAGCTGTGAAGCCCAAGCTGTGTTGCCCTCATCACATACCACAGACCTAGCCAGGCTTATAAGTACGTTTCATCCTGAAACTTAGATGCCGGGCCCCAATGATGCGTGGTCGGGGTGGGAGAGTCCTGGTCAGCCCCAGCAGGAGGCTGGGCTGTGGACTCTGTAGAGGTGGCCTGAGCCCCTGGGCCATCTGCCTGCTGAATACCCTGGGATCAGGCTCCCACTCTTTGAGTGCATTCCCTGAAACTGCCCTCAACACCCCAGCCATCTCCTCTGGCCCCCAAATAGTCAGATCCAAGGTTTCCTTGTTGCTTAGGAAGGACTAGGAATGAGGGAAGTGCAGGGGAAATGGGAATGTCCAGGGAGGAGGCAGAAGAGGAGGAGGAGGAGGAGGAGGAGGGAGGGAGGAGGCAGGAAGGGAGGGAGGGAGGTGAGAGACGGCAGCCCTGGGTTGCCAAGTGCAAGGATAGGGATGCTGTCCAGATGGCTCAGGCCTGTGTCCTCCATGGTCATGGAGGTGCGTTGCAGAGTGTGACTTAAAAGTCAGGAGAATGTTCATCATTGTGGTCTAGTCACCACTGCAATTTTGCAGACTTGAGCTGCTGCTTCTCTGCTGCTCGTGGTCCTGCTGGCCTCGTCGGTGACCCCTGTCAGCCTTTCTTTGCCGGTGTTGTCAGTGTAACTTGTATCGCCTGCAGTCTGATGAATTAGTGCACATGGGGTTGCCTAGGGAGGCATCATTGCCACAGTCGGTTCTGTCTTGTTTCCAAGGATAGCTTTGCAGGGTAGGGTTTCCCTCTCTTGTCCCTGCACTCTGGTGGTCTTCGTGGACACTGTTCCCGTCCTGTATTTAAAAGAGCCTCCAGTGGGCTACAGCGCCTCCAAGAAGCCTCCTCCGCTCACCACCGTGTGGTTTTGACTCAAGGAATGTTGGCAGTTTTTTATGCCGGACTCAGCCCAGCGTAGTTAGGGCAGACAGCCGGCTTCAGAGCAGGAGACGCCTGGTGCTCGTATTCCTTGTTCCCTTGTCCGGCCTGGGTGCTGGTGTTCCTTTGTGAATGCAGGTGATTACTTGAGTTCACTGATTAGCTATTTGTTGGTGATTCATTCTGCAGGTTACTTTTGAGAAAGGAATGCAGTTTGAGTGAGTATCCCGTAATCCAAAATGCTTGGTTTCATCTGGGTAGTTAGATTTCAATTTCTATTTTCAGATTTTAGAAGTATTCATCTTGACTTTACAAGTGGAGCATCCTTATTCTGAAAATCTGAAATCTCAGACCCTCCAAAACTGGAAACTTGCTGGGCTGCTGATACTTTTTGGGCTTTGGATTGTCAGCTTAGAGATGCCCAGTCTGTGCCAGGTAACCCTGACCTGGACCCAGTCCCGTCCCCAAATGCCCACCTTTAATACTCTGCACTGGGGACCAAGCTTGGAGGAGCAGGGGAGACACTTTAGAGCCACACTAACACCCACTGTTTTCCCTACTGCTCCTCCTATCTTCCGAGGTTCTGCGTGTTCACCGTCACCAGCTTAGTGTTCGTGATCATTGTCTCCAAGGATCCGCTGTTGTGTTGCACAGCTGTGTCTAGAAGGTCTCTTCCGTGCCCAGTCCTTCCTGCTGCCAGCTGAGGGGCCGTCAGGCCTGCTCTGTAGTGATTAGTGTACCTGCACATGCAAAGGGTCTTTCTACTCAGGCTGCCATCTAGATGAAGGACTTACTCATTTTTTTGTACGCTGCACTGTGCTGGGGGTTTTTTTAGAGGTGTGATGTTCAGAGATCAATGTCATTTTCTGTTTAGAAGAACGACAGAGGACTGTCCTTCCCTAAAAATTCCCTCTGGGAAATGAGATGTGGGCCTGGCCTCCGTTGCATTTTCCCCAGTGTCACAGAAAAGCGAGGAAGGAGGAAGCTGTCTGAGCCCCTTTGAAGGAACCCTAGCCTGGGGTCAGGAACAGGTGGGAGAAAAGAATGCTGGTCATTCTTTTGTCAGCTGGCAGTGTAACCTCCAAGCCGAGGTCAGGTCAGGCCGTAAAACATTTGAGGGAACTGGTGAAAAGTTTTGTGTTTATTTACAAGGCACTTAATCACGGGCTGATCCCAGTAAACTCGGGAGGTGAGTCCAGCCGTGGGGGGAAGGAGAGGCCTTCCCCTCATCAGAGGGGCTTGCGGGGTGGGGTGAGGTGGGGCCGGGATGGGGGCTCCAGGAGCCACTGGAGAGGGTGAGGGGTGTCGGTGAGGGGTGTCATTAGGACTGCCTGCGCCCTCTGCCGAGGGACTACATGATGGTTTACTTTTCGGTTGAGGGTGGTAAGCAGCATTTGAATTCTGTTCTGGAACATTCTTCATGATTTTTTTGTGTTTGAGAAGGGTCTTGCTATGCAGTTCAGGCTGGCCTTGAGCTCACTTTGTAGCCCAGGCTGGTCTGAAACTCACAACGATCCTCCTACCTCAGCCTCCTAAGTGCTGGGATTACAGGTGTGCGCCATCATGCCCAGCTTTTTTTTTTTCTTTTAAATTTTTCTCTACTTAAAACTTCTCATCTGTCATTTGTAGTATATTCAGTATTTTCTATCTTGCTGGAATAGATTTGAAACCTTTGGTTGCCACACACTGATGGAAAGCAAAAGTGTTTTGAGACCCTATCAGTTTGTCATTTTTACTGTTACCATTTTTATATCTCTTTAAAAAAATGAAATTGGAGGTGGGGTCTAGCTAAGTTGCCCAGGCTGGCCTCCAGTTTGTGATCCTCCTGTCTCAGCCTCCCAAATAAGTAATGTTACAGCACCATGCCAGGCCCTTATTTTTATATCTCAAATAAAAGATACCATGAGATAGGCGGGTTGAACTCTTTGTGAATGTTAATTGCCTGGATTAAATTCAAACAGCTTTCCTTTAATGTGCTACTAGAAAAACAATTGATCCAAGCAAGGCTCTCTGTCACCTAGGAGTCTAGGGCAGGGTTGGTTTCATGAGTAAATAAGAATAATTAGCATTTGGAGGGCTCGGGTATCCTCCGGTGAAATGGTATCCTCCGGTGAAATACGTCAGTGTGTCACAGGAAGTGACCGTGGTTGTCCTGTAGGACTTCCTGGGTGGAAGGCCTGCACTGGGGCCCCTCGCAGATTCCGGGTGCACAGGTGGGGCGGGGCCAGCGAGACTCTGGTCCAGCAGACCGTGATTGACTGTCATAGGTGTGTGCTTCCCTCTTGCATCTTGAAGCTTTTCTTCTTCTTCTTAATTTTTTTAAATTTAAAGACTTAGATCAAATGACCCAGGGGTCTGACTTAAAACCAACTTACCCAGAGTGGAAGATGGGGTGCGGAACAGACCATTTTGGGACATGGCTCACAGGCTGCCATTCATTCTCTTTATTATTTGAAGGTAAAGTGTTTTTTTTTTCACACAATAGCTTTTTAATTTTACTTTTGTTTCTTTTAAAAAGAATATAACTTGTGTTGTATGAAAGGAGAGAAGGTTAGCACTCCCCTTGACAAGGATGGAAGAGGCCCTTGGGCCTGACAACACGCATACGGTTAAGGCATTGCCACCTACTTCGTGGCATCTAACCACTGTTTTTAAAAAAAAAAAAAGAAAAAGAAAAAGAATATAACTTTGCATAAAGCAAAATGCATGATGTTGTAATTAGAGGCAGCACCAATTGCAAAGTGCCGGTGTCCCCTCCTTGCTTTCCTGCACCTGGGATGCTGCCCATCTCTGCGGGAATGTCACCTTGAAGGCTCAGCCACTCCACGGGAATACCTCAGTTGGTCGCTGTCTACTGTTTGTTATTCCTCGTGAAATGCATCCTCTTGAGGCTGTGTTTGGGTTATTTAGTAATGTTTAATCTGCTTCATTAGTAGAGGTTGTTATTCTGGGAATATGACTTATAAATTATGAAGAAGATAGTCTTTATAAGCCGGGCTTGGTGATGCACGCCTGTAATCCCAGCACTCAGGAGGCCGAGGCAGCAGGATTGTTGTGAGTTTGAGACCAGCCTGGGCTACAGAGTGAGCTCAAGGCCAGTCTGAACTACACACACACACAACACACATACACACACACAGATTGTCTTTACAGCTACCAAGGGGAGGCTCTTATTAGTACCGAGCTAAGTACAATAATGGTTTCTTTTACGCTGGAGTCACTATTTCAGTGAGGTAAAAGCAACTAATGTCACAGTGAGATGCTCCTCCATGTCCCCTCTGAAGCAATCATTGCTTTTTTTTACTTCTTTTTCTTTATGGCTTCGGGAGTTGAACCCAGGACCTGTGAATGCTGGGCAGCTGCTCTACCAATGAGCCACTTCTAGGGCCCTGTAATTCACCGGGCTGAGAAGTCTGTGTATCCCACCCGGTCAGTCTTCTGACAAACCTTTCCCGTTGCGCCGCGGGGGAAGGAGGTGGCCGCTGAGGGCTGTGCACAGATGCTAAAGCGCTGTCCTTTCTTCAGAGGATTGTCTAAATTTTTTTGTCTCTTCTTTAGAGGACTTTATTATAAGCTTTCTGTATTTCAAATCCCCCATTTTTCCCCTCTCTACTGCTTCCATAGTTTTTCTTTTCATTTTAGAAAAAGGTCATCCACTTCATTAGCGTGTCCTTGCATATTTTCATTTATGGTCCCTGGTTGTGCCATGATAAGGGTTTTGGATGCAGGTGGTTAAGTGACACATATATATGTATATATTATGTATCAGTATAAATACTGATTTTTTGGGCAGTGCTGGGGATGAGACCCAAGGCCTCCTGCAGGCCAGGCAAGCACCCTCCTCCTAGCCTAGTAGTCTTAGTACTGTTAAGTAACATTTCTAACTGGTCCTTGCTGTTCACCTCACTAAGTTTGGTGAGTTAGGCCGGCAGCAGTACCTCAGGATGCTGCTTTTGAGTCGCTGTCATTTCATCTTGCCTCCTTTTAGCCTTGGCACTTGGGGGCAGGGAGAAGCAATTGGGGACCAGCTCCCCACCCAGGGTCCTGCAGGTCTTGGGCAGGGGAGAAGCACCATGCATTGCACAGCACCGTCGGCACCTGGTGCCCTCGGGGGAGGTCCAGCCGTTCCCCCACAGCCCCTCGGAAGCCAGGGCTCAGCATGGCTTTGAGGCAGGCGCGTTGTGTGAGGTGTGTGCGTGCGAGACACCAGCACAGCATCATGAGGGCTGGGACGGTGGTGGCATCGCCTGGATGTCTGGCGACCTCGGGGAGAGTGGAGCTGGGTGAGGAAGAAGAAAATCGGTCCATTTGGTGGAAGGACGAAAAACATCTCCAGGAGGAGAGAGGGAATGTGAACTAGAAGGAGTGGAGACAGATGCCTTAAAATCCCAGAGATCCCAGCGCTCAGGAGGCTGAGGCAGTCGGATCACCATGAGTTCGAGGCCAGTCTGAACTACATACTTAGCAAGACTCTGTCTCAAAAACAAAAACCAACCAAACAAACAAACATCCAGCCCTTGTGGCAGTGAGGGAAGAGGCCCAGTGACCGTGCTTGGGGGCGTAGGTGAGGTGGGAAGCAGGAATCATCTTCCAACTGGGATATGAAGAATATTAGAATTTTCCTAGCTGGGACACTTAGTACCTGCCTTTCTCACTGAGGGTTTTTTTTCCCCTTCTTGTGTCAAAGTTAATTCAGTGTTTTCAAACATAAACAGCCTTTCTATGTCCTCCAAATCTGTTCCCAAGGAAAATAAATATTTACAGTGCTGGAAGTAACGTGCCTTGCTCGGGAGAGTGTTCCGGTGAGTGTTTGGTGACAGGTGACTTCAAACAGTCTGGTGTTTGCTTTGCCCTGGTGCTGATCTGCAGACACTGATGTGCAGCGGGAAGTCCTGTATCTTCCTGCACCATCTGCGGCCGGACTGCTGGCTTCCTGGCAGAGGACGTGGCTGCCTGGCCTAGGTCCATGGAGGACCAGGGCCGGTGGGGACAGCAGAGTACCCCAGTGGTCACTGTGGGCCGGCAAAAGAGGGCCGTGAATCACTTCTCAGTCTGTGTTTCTGTGGGAAGCCGGGGGCATCTGTGGGCTGGAAATGTACTTCCAGCTTTCTGGGCCTGGGAAAAGGGATTCACGGGTACATAGCCAGCTATGAAGAGCTGCTTTAAAAGGTGGTGTATAGCCACTGTGGTGGCCCATGCCTGTAATCCCAGCACTCGGGAGGCTGAGGCAGGAAGATCGTGATGAGTTGGAGGCCAGCCTGGGCTATAAAGTGAATTCAGAGGCCAGCCTGAACTGCATGGTGAAGCCCTGTTGCAAAAAATAAAATAAAGCAAAACAACAAAAACCACCAAGAAACAAAAACAACAAAAGTTGCATGCCAGATTCTTTACTCCACCCAGGTCTAGGCCTTGGCGGGAAGATGCCAGCGTGGCCAGGAAAAGCTGTGTTTTGCCAAATGTAACTTTTCCAAGGACGGTGAGACAGCGACCTGTTTCTTGAGAGAAGGAAGTAAAAAGGAAATTGCTTTTATGGGACTAACAGTGCACTGCATTTGTTAACTGGATGTGGATTCTTCCTTGTCCCAGCGTCCCTGCAGTGAGGCCTTTTCCGCAGGGTTTTTGTAGCCAACTGATGGCCGGGCATGGAAGGAAGCCTCGGCTTTGGCAAGGCGCCATCTTGGGAGGAAGCCCTGTCTCCCTGCCCATGGGGTCCTCCTCTGCCAGTGCTGTGGGTGGTGGAGGAGTTGGAAGCTTGTTCACTGACTGGAGAGGGGCCAGCAGGGGTAAGTGGCTTCTGGTCTGCTTAGCGTGCCACCAGAGCCCTGTCACCTTTTCTCCTGGGGTCCACTCCCTGACCTGAGGGTTCCTGGGTCCCGGTCTGTGCATCTGCCTTACAGCGTCTTTCTCACTCCCCTTCTGGAGATGAGGGTCTCTGTGATACACAGCTGGACTCTTGGAGTCTTTGGTTGAGCAGGCGTCCTGGGGTGAGGGCTCCATCTGATGGTGGAGGAGTTGGCCCACGTTAGCCTCTTCCCAGACTAGTCAGCCCACCCCTTGAGAATGCACTAAACTAGGGTTCACTTGAGACACCCCGGATTCAGGGTTGCAAACTTCCTATGATGCAGCTTTGGAGCCTGTGTTGTAACACATTCCCTCGGTGGTTTTTTTGTTTTTGAGTTGGAAAACCAATAGTTCCTATTCTCCTGCCCACAGATAACTGCTCTGGGCCCATTTGGCAAGTTAGAAAAAATATCTTCCCTCAAATAATCCACCTATGGGATGCAGGTGGGTGGCCCAGGGTGGCTCTGATGACCACGGGGCCCATAGAGATAGCACATCTTAAAACCAGGTCTCCGCAGAGGGCTTGGAAGCACTGGGTTTATCACCCTTTAAAGTGGGTGTGCGTTAGCCTTTTGGAGGACGGCTTCACACTGTGCATTTTGCTCCCTGTGCTGGCACAGACTGTGTGCTGTGGTGGAATTCGTTGTGGAGATGATAAAAGGTCACCTGGGGTTCCAGAGTCAGCTCTCAAGCTTATCCTGTGTTAAAAAGAAATAAAGACAGAAGAAAATTGCCATGTGTGGGGGGGGCGCATTCAAGGAGGAGAGACCTTCAAAACTGGACATGTCCTTGAATTTTCTCCCTAGTTTTTTTATATTTTTAACTTTATTTTTAAAGAGGGTAAAATTAAACACAACAAAACAGAACAAAACATTGATATTGTAAGATAACAATGTAAGAGACACAGATTTCAAAGCAAGACAACAGCAGATCTTCACTGTCTATCACATTGTCTCTTGTTTTCTTCCAAATAGTTGTCCATATCTTCACATACAATGAATTCATACAAAACAACATAGTATAGAACTGATCAGGACAGGATGATGAAGGCATTTTAGGTCTTCAAGACCAGACAAGAGGAAGTGAGCAATGGCTGTCATAGTGTCTCATTCTCTTCAGAATAGCTGTCCATACCTTCATGTGTGTTGAAATTAAACAAAACAAAACAGACTAAAATCACTCTGAACAAAGAATAATAGTATTGCTGGATTTCACATCATGACACTATGGAATCAGCACTGGGTACCTCAGTGTCTCTTTTTCTTCAATGTAGCTGTTCATTTGATTGTGTGTTATATTATCGATTCTCATAAACTGTTTAGAAGTTCTACACATGCATGAGTCTCGACCTATATACCTATCCTTTCTGTATTAGAGGGAAAAACAAAACAAACCAAGACAAAACAAAACAAATTCCTAGAAAACCACGAAACGAAAAAGGAATATAAACAACAATAGCAAAGAGCACAGAACACTGACAATATAGGCCTTCAAAACGAGGTGGTATGAGCAGAACTAGGGTTATTTTATGTAATGATCTTCATGAGTTCCTCAGTATGCACAATTGTTCCAATCTTATGAATGTTAACTATTCTGTTCCAAGAACTTATAGAGTTTGTAATGGAATCATCTTAGCTATCCTAAGTGTGTTTATATAATTTTAGACATTTTTTCTTTTCCCTTCCTTTTTCTTTTTCCTCGTTTTCCCTGAGATATTGTTTTTTCTCCTTTAAGGCAGATTCTTATCCTTTCACTGTTTATTGAGTTTTTTGTATCTTATGTATTCTTACCATTTCTTACACTAGGGAGACTATATGGTATTTACACATGCGAGTTTGATTTATTTCACTTATGAGTATGGTCTCGAGTTGCATCCATTTACTTATAAATATCTCAGTGTGATCCTTCTTTATAGCAGAGTAGTACTCCATTGTATAAAAATAGCACATCTTTTTTATCCATTCCTCAGTTGATGAGCATTTAGTTTAATTTTTCTGGCAATAATGATCATGATCATGCTGATGTGGCAGTTGATTATTATGATCCAGAGTATTTACAGTACCAAAAAATAAAATAACGTAAAAGTGGTCAGGCTTGAGGATCTCTTTGCCAAGTACTTCAATTATCTCACTGAATCTTTGTGACAGTCTTAATAAGTGTCACTGTGGTTTTTTTTTTTTTTTTTT
>PVJX010015425.1:0-42543 GCA_004027295.1 Dolichotis patagonum | reverse complement strand
TTCAGATATATTCACAGCAATAACCCCATTTTTCTGGTACCAAATTCTGTCTTAATTACTTTTCTCATTGCTGAGACAAAATACCCAACACCGAAATATAAAGGAGGAAAGTTATCTCAGCTCCCAGTTTGTAGAAGCTTTAGTTTATAGTCAGCTGGTCCTCGGGCAGGCATGGCAGACAGGTATTTCAGAGAAGAAACACTCCATTGAAAAGGCATGCAATTGGTAGCAAAAAGCAAAGTAGCAAAGTGGTATCAGCCTTCTTTCTGTCTTTTGTATTCCATCCAGGCTACGTGACCTTTGTGCAGTAACACCCACACCTAGGTTGGGGTTCCCTTATTCCCAGAATCACTCTTAATCCCAGAATTACATCTGAAATCCAGCCAGCTCTGAAAACACCTATGAATGCATGAGGCTTTGGCTTCCGGGGAACAACCAGATGTAAGCTATACATTAATCCAGCCCTGTACAAACAGCCAGCTCCTGTTTTCTTTCTTGAAGCACGCTTTCTTAATATAGTCTACTTCCTTTAGTTTGTGTGACAAAATAAGTCTCTTCTGGTCCTTTCTGATTTTAGAATATGTCTGGTTTCAGATTACACCTTCCTGCTGTCTTTTGCTGACCCTCATTCTGTCCTTGTGAAGTTAGTATTACCGTTTTCATCCCTCTCTGCACATTATTTGCCACATCAGTCACCTGTTTGAATTTAAGTTTTGTTGATACTTTCAGATATATTTTATCTTAGAAAACTCTAAACCTTCATAAATCCACTCATTACCAATTTATGCAATTAATACATGTGCAGCATCTACCATAAGCTAGGAAGCATTGAAACAGAACAGTTGGCCACAGAAATCAAGATCTTTGCTTTCATTTTCTTGGATATTTCATCGGGATTTCAAGTTTGAAATATTCTAAAGTTTAAACTATCCTACTTCACACATTCTGCAATCAGTTCTTTCTCTTATAGTTCATATGCTACTAAATGATTCAGGTCACTTGGAGATCTAAACAGAAACTTTAGATAATCCTAGACTCCTCTTGTGTCCTCATCTCACACATGACCATTGAGTCCTTTCATTCCACTGATTACTGTTTTCCCAAATCTAGATGCCCCTGTTCACCCATAGGTACTTCTAAGAGTTTTCTGAGCTACTGTGAGATTTTCTCGCTATCAAAATAATTCTGCACACTGCTTGAAAATGTGTCTCTCTGAAATTAAATTTGCATCAAATGATCTCATTTCATGCCTCACTATTTCTTAGCAATAAGCCCACCCATCGTCCTATTTCATAAACTGTTCACTATGACCTGTTTGTCTGCTAGTGTCATCTTTTCTAACATCCAGTGCTGTCCATGATCCAATTAAACTGATCAATTCACATTTTCATGATAGTGCTGTAATGTTTTATGACATCTTTATCATATACATTTATTCTCTTGTTCTCTGTCCACTCAAAATAAACCAAGAAACATACCAAATGCCTAAAATGATATAGATTTATATTATCTTGTTCCATATTTTATAAAAGTAAATCAATTTAAATAATCTATCTGGAGAACAGTGATACTTTAGCCATAGTGACAAGAACAAAACTGAAAATTTTTAGTTTGGATTTAAAAATTAAAATTGTAACCAAAATCTACCATATAAAAAAATCAAAAATACTTGAAAAATTACCCAGTAAAAGTGAATCCCTCCCTTTTATACTTCACCTTAACTTCATACATTTGATTTTATAATTAATATTTTTTTCTATTTTTCTCAATTCAGCAAGATATGAAAGTGGATCAGGAGATGGAGGAAGAGGGGGAAAAAGGAGAAGGGAGGGAATTAAAGAATTAAAATATGTCTACGTGCCAATTTCCCACAATGAATGTGATCATTATGTACTGTAAACATGTACAGATAAAACATACTTACATATGTCCATACATAATTACATAAATGAGGAAAAGAATAAACCTTAGAAAGTTTATTTTTAAAATGAGAATGCCATTTCCCCATCTGCAGTAACACTATTATTATTTAATAAATAAATACTTAGAAAACTAGGAAATCAACTAGGAAAACAAATCTTAG
Organism: Dolichotis patagonum; assembly: GCA_004027295.1. NCBI lineage: Eukaryota > Metazoa > Chordata > Mammalia > Rodentia > Caviidae > Dolichotis > Dolichotis patagonum. The sequence continues at coordinate 40,460 of PVJX010015425.1, read as the reverse complement.
GAACTATGTGTAAAGTTCTCTTAGAATACATATGAAAGCTGGCTGAGGCGAGAAAAGAGCATGGAAGTTTCAAAGAGCTCAAGCTAGAAGTGGGAACTATCATTTCTGTCCATATGCCGTTGCCTAAATTCCTTTTACAGAGCTGCACGGCAAGGAAGTCTTTGTCTAGACGTCTAACCAAGTGGAAGGTAACGATGTGTTCTGATAAACAGCTAGCATTACCTGCAGAGGAGCTTTGGGTTGAAAAAGAGTATGTGGGAAGAAAACGAGTATGTGTGCTTGACAGAGCAAGCTCTGAGGTCAGGGTCTAATGTTAGCATCAAGGGACATCATTTCCTTTTTAGTTCTGCATGTGTAAATGGGTCATTTTATACCTACCTGATGGAGTTGGTGATACGATTAAATGAGATAAATCAGTAGTGTCTCATCAGTAGCAGGATACATTAAATTGTTACATAGCTGTAATCATTAGTTATCTTCATTTATTACCTCAATATTCATTGTTAATTGGTTTCAGGAGAAATGATGAGTACTGAAAATGAAGAGTGTCAAGAAAATTGTTTTGGCTGGAAAGTGAGTTGTGATGCAATCAACACCAACAAGTTCTAGCTTGTACCTTGTTTACCAAACAGCAAGTACAAAAATAAAAAATGCTTGCATCAAAATACATGGAATGCCAAACTGGATCAATTCCCAAACCATCCAATATCAGAATATAATTGCACTAGCAATTTTATCTATTAGAATTGGCACCTGAAATTAATCCTCTTTCTCACCCTAATGGAGGAGAATAAAAGTTGTCAAATCACCTAAATTGCTTCTTCCAAAGTGCTGCATGCTACAAAAATTAACTTTTTTAATGTAGGGAGTATTTTTTATGAAATCTACCTGGATTATCATGAAGTTTTTAATCTGAACAAGCTAGATAGGTTATATTTTAAACTATGCCACCTTAAGCATAGATCTGGTTCAAGAATTATGCTCAGATAATCTACATCTGCATTTCTGATAAACAATTATTTAGAGAGACATATACATCAATTGAAAATCACACCATGTACCCCATTCCAAGGTAAAGATCTCCCAGTAAAATGGAAGTAAAATCTTCCTTATGGATTAAACTGAATTTAAAAACCCAGATGGATGGATGCAAAGACAAGTTTACTGAAAATACTTCCACTACTGAATTGAATTTATCCTCAGAACCATAGGCATTTCCCCTGCCTTGACCTATTAGGGGCTGAACTTGCTGTGGTAAATGTCACTCATGAAGACTAAAGGAACTAAAGGAGCATAAATGCATCCTTCCTTTACTCAGTTCACCAATCAGCTGTTCTTACTGCTTCTTCAAGGAGGACTGAGAAAATACAGTGTGATGGTTATTGGGATATGTCAGTTTGATGGGCTAAGAAACACCTAAAGGATTAGTGGAGCACAGTTCTAGTATGTCTGTGCATGACTGACTTGTAGGATACAAACTGAGGAGGAGTGACCCACCCATGATGGGAATGGCATCAACCAATATGCTTGGAGCTGGGACAAAGTAAAAAGGGAAAGAAGGAGGCAGTCTGCCCTTTGTTGTTGATAGGAGCTCTGGTCATCATCATTTATTCTGGACAACAGACTGCAGTTCTTTCAGGTGTGCAACACAGCTTTCAGTCTAGCAATGCAGACTTGCTAGCTTTCTGACCCAAACTCCACCAAACTCAAGTGAGCACCAGATCTTTCATCTTAGACTGGACCCTCCTGCTTTCCAGCACTCCTTTAGTGAACTGTCATGACAGAAATAGCTGGAAAAAAAATGTTTTTTACTTACTCTGCCTCAGAAAGGGCAGGTATTCTACATTTTGGCCATAAAATAGTAGTAGGAAATGGAAGCGTAAATATTCCCCATCCTTGTGATACAAAATCTATACAATTAATCCTGAATATTGAAAAATTTGATGGTAAACATATGTTTTCAGATAATACAATAAAAGTGATAATATTGATGCCTTAAGAATCAGTATAACTCAGAGTGAGTTTATTCAATGAAATTCTTTCAACTCGGAGGGAAGGGAATAATAGAAGGCAAAACAACCCTGAAGTAGGATCAGAGGAAACTGATAAACTATACATGAAGCATCTCTGTGCCTGTCACTTTAAAGGCAAACATCATATTAGAACTGTGTTAACAAGAATGGGATATATAAAAACATAAGTACACTGAGGATTCATCCAATTCAAATGACAGTATTTATTCTTTATAAATACAGTATATATTCAGTTTTGACAAGGGTAAAACAGTGTTTGGAAAACGAAGTTTCCATAAAAGATTTTTTAAAGGGATAAAATACTAGAGTGCAATGATTAATAATTGACAGAGCACATGTATGCTCTGAAATACACAAATCCACATGACCTAGTCATCACAGGATGCTGGTCTTGCTGGTTGACCTCTCCTCCTGCCCTTGCCTTGTCTGTGACAGCAGCTCCATAGGGGTACTGCCTTATAGTGCGTATACATGAGTAGTTCCCCAGTTCACTGGAACATATATTGAAAAGGAAGCACAAAGGAAACAGATTAATTTGAAATTGTTTTGATGTAAAGAGGTGTCTTAACCTGCCTCTCTTCCAGTAAACAGTCATTTTGTACCCTGAAGAGTTTGCAATAAAACTAATAACCCTAAATTGCATCAATTTTCTTCTTGACTTCCTATGAATATAATACTGGAATACATCCTAGGTTTTCCAGTGCCCAAACCAGAAAATCATGGAAGATTATTACACAGATGTATCTAAATAATGGGAGGATAAGCCAATCTAATTCCTTCTGCAAGAATTTAAATCTCAGATGTTTTCTATATGGTTATACATGCTCTTCCTATCCATTTATCTTGAGTCTGAACTTCCACAAATATTTTCTAAAATATGTTTATTAACTTAATGCATTGCATGCCCTAATTCTTACTACATGTTTACTTTTGCAGCTTTTACAACTGGGACAGTCAGATAGCTGTTTGTAATTCAAGTCCCAATTATCAGGTGATTGATGATAATCCAGATGGCTTACTTTTCAAATATAAAAAAGACAGAAAAATTCTCAATGTGGATCCAAAGGTAATTCTGGTTCAAACTTACATATCTTTTCGAATTCTATTGTATTTCTACAATTATTCAGAAATTGAATAGCTAGCACCTTAAGATTTTTATACGAGAAGTGAAAAACTATTTTAAAACTTAGAATGTGTATTTTCTTTAACAACAAAGACTATAAAGCTTAATTAGCTTTCAGAAATTATTAAGAAAGGGTTTAGGGAGAATTGAAACATACTTTATAGGCAGAAACAATTTTCAATGTCCAGCAACAGAATGAGGTCAACCAATGGGCATTTTATTTGTTCATCTTGATCCTGGAGATACCCAGTTGTATTTGTGCTTGGTAGGGAGGTGGCGTATTTAGGGGAGAGAGACTCTAACCGCACATTTGTATCTGGAACATTAACATCTCTCCATATGTGGCTAAGACTGAAAAGAATATGAACGTTAGTGTATGTCTAAATGTTCATTTAGAAATCACATTATCTTTAGATATTTCAAAAATATGCTCCACAACATTTGGAATCAATTAAAGAATAAATATTTTTATCTGACATGCTTCAAAAGACTGCTGTTATACATGACTACTTATCATGACCTGATATCCAGGGATAAAAGTTGAGACTTTGCTTAATACATCTATGTGCGTGGATTGTTTTGGTGTTTTCTTCTTTTAACTTTTGAGAATATTTTATTCATACTCACATGACAATACCAGTCTAAAATCCAAAGACAAGAAAAATATCCCCTGAGCGTGATGAAAATAAAAATTATGTGATATTTGTTGGTGTTGGGAATAAGGATGAGCCAAAAGTAAAAAAGAAACATTGGGTTTTTTATTTTATTTCTAACAATTTTTAGACATACAAAATAAAATTTTCTTTCCTATACACTTAATAGAGTTCCTGACACATTGACATGCCCAGTAACTATGTGTCTGAAAATTAAATGAATGATATTCTATAGCAAGAAATGAATTATGTCTCCAATCCATCAAGGGCAAGTATTAGAAAATCCAAATCAATGATTTAAACAGAATCAAGATTTTCTTCCCACATGTGCATCTGAGAGTGGCAGGCCCAGGTTTGCTAGTGGCTTTATAGTCATCTGGACAGGATGGTCTTCACCCCCACATCACATGCGGTGGGCACAGGAGAAGACGTGAAAGGTTATAAAAGACCTGCCATGTTTCCCAAAAGCTACCACACAATTGCTGTCACATGTCCCGCTGCAAGTGTAGAGCAATTTGGTCATATCTAGCCATATTAAAGATGGCTAAGTGTAATCTTTCTTCAGGTGGACTTGGCCAAGCATTCTGCTTTAGCTTTTTATGGAACAGGAAAAAGAGAAGTTTAGACAGACAAGTATCAATTTCTGACACATGCTACCTCTTTCCAAAGAAAACTGCTTTTTTTTATCTCAGGGTTCTGAATGAAATGAGATACTAGATCAGAAAATCTCTAGGACCATATTTATTATGAATCTATGACTATAAAAAATGTTTACCAACATACCTCCTCTCCAATAATTTCTCTTTACTAATGGATGTTAAAGTGTGATTAGTTGAGGTGAGTATAGAGAACTTAAACATTCATTAAACTTAGTAAATAGTACTCAGAATCTTTTTCTTTAGAATTCAAACTATATACATAAGTATAACATTTTTAATAGTTTCATGAGGACATGCAAAACCAATCTTTTAATTAGTTTTGAAAATCACCATATGTAGTCTATTTTAGGGGAACTATTTTTTAAATGGTATATTTCAAGAATGTGTGTCATGAATTATTTTTACGAACTTAAGGGAATCATTACTGAAGGTAAACTGTTACTTAAAAATGGTTCAAATAACTTTAACTAAAACGTTCATGTCCAAAATAATTAACAATGAGATTTCAAAGATTCAGTCAACAATACAGGAAATATGAAATTTCCCTTTTGTTTTCCAGAAGAAAAATATTTTAATTTGAAGAAAAGATTTCCAAATAAGAGCAAGGATTTAGTTAATGAGTGATAAGAGTAAAGGATTCTTTAGTTAATACCTGTTGATATTTGGATACTATTTTTATTTTATTTGTGATCTATTTTGTGCTTGTATTTTAATTATATATTACTGAAGGTTAAAAATTAATGTCAGATTTTTCTGGAAAGAAACATTGACCTGAATATCAGTAAATGAATCTCTGTGCCTTACTTTACTATTAATTAGTGGCATTGCCTTGATAAATTCAATTAGCCATCTTGGATTTTAATGTTCCAAGCAGGAAGACAAGGGTTTGTTTTATTTCTTTGGTTTTTTTGTCTTGTTTCTGATTTCTACAGTTGCTCTAAAGCACCAGGCTCAACCGAGTCCAGAAGTGCATACTTTATAAGCAGCCATTGTGATTCTGATATAGATAGTCCATGAACCACAATTTAAGAAAACTGTCTCGATAAAAAGACAATAATCTCAACAAATCTGGCATACTGTCTCGAACATAAGTAAAACAACAGATTTTAATTCTATAGGCCACATACAAAATTAGCATATATTTTTCCTGCATGAATTCTTCGTGTTCTTCAGAGAACCCTGATGTACTCAATATAATATTGTTACAGACCTACAGAGGAATAACATAAAATGTCTATTTGATAAACTACGAATTAAATGATAAGAATTCCATTTCTATGCTCGATATTTTTCTGAATAATTTTGCTTAAAATTCTTCAAACATGAGTATCTCCTAAATCAATCCGTTAAGGTGCCATAAAATAATCTGAGGCAAATACATCTGAGCCTTGCTGTCCTTTCCTTTCAAAGTTACTCTCCTTAAGATAATTTATCATTAAAAGTAAAGAGGTCAAAATAAATGAAAGGTAGAACCAGTGGTAAACAGGATGTGTTACCTTTGTACAACACAGGTGTAGACTCATTAATCCTGAAGTGTAGTTCCCATGAAACAGTTGCTCGTGAATGGTAGGAGTGGAAAATTGTGCAGGCCTTGGAACAAGTAATATGAGTTAACTGGCTAAGAAATTCCAAATGCAATAAGAGTTTGGTTGCATTGAAAACAGGACCACTGGCTTTAACTCCCCTGCAGCTATATAACATCTGGAACAAATAAGGAAAGTTTCTATTTTTGAGTAAAGAATGCTTGTCTGAGTGATTCACACCCACCAAAATGTTTCCAGTATATTATCTTTAGAGGACTTGAGTGGAAGCATTTTGCACTTATTTCTCAGTATTGTGTACACAAATAAATCCTATAGGTATTTTTTATATTTATAAAACATTAGCCATGGGAGAGATTTCTTTGAGACTCATCACAATATAGATACTCTAAACCTGGTATGATGTATCAAATAAGTTGCGAGAAGACATAGTATATAGATTAGTTAAAACAAGGAAAAAAATTCTTTCTTATTTATCCCAGCATTTCTCCATATATTCCTTCCATTCACTAGAATGAAAAAGTCTGTGGAGAGCCAATAGCTTAGAAAAAATACTTGGTTATTAAGTATTCAACAAGTATACATTGAAAAACTAATTGGATAAATCATTCCTTCCAAAAAACACATAATGGTAATAACTACGCTACATTATAAAAATTGAATAGACTATATCATAATATTTGATGTATCAGTAATAGTCAATAGTGAGAATGACTACAGTCATCTACTTTAAATCCATGCAAATAAGTCAGAAAACAGTCAAGGAAGTTTATCAGTGGAAAGGGGTTTATGGAGGTTATAGAGAAATCTATATTTCGGTGTATGCTTTTAAATCTTCTTGTGTGGCCCTAGGAATGTGTAATTTAAATTATCTCAATAAGACTATTAAATTAAAACATACTTCTGACTTTGAACAGATTCACCTTAAGTGACCTACTCAAAGTCATATAGTTAATTATTAGTTGAATCTAATACAAAACTTGAGCTTAACTATTAGGAGGCACTATGGAGAAGGCAAAGAGTAAAACTTCAACCCTTGCCCTCTAAGTTCTAATAGACTTTTTAAGAGAACTAAACATATGAAAATATAACTTTCATATAAGACAGTAAGTAGAAATTTGCACAAAGAAAAAATAGAAATACTTTGGGAATTCAGTGAATTAAGGAACAACTCTTGGTCTGGGGGAAAGACCTAGTGGAGAGAGCTAGTGAGAGACAGCCCTGGAACAATGTTAGGTGATGTCGAAGATCATCTTGTAACTAGGACTTAAGCCATAATTAGTAATTAAATTTACAGAGAAGGAGAGATAGTTGGCACCAAGGATTAAATTTATTAGCCGAAATTCACAAGTGTGAAAAAAATACATGGAGAAATTTAAGTAATTCTAGTCTGTCTCTACTTTGGTGTAGAAATAAGGTGGGAATTAAGCCTGGGAAGATCAAAAAAGCATTGCAGAAAGTGCTAATGAGCAACTTGTACTGCATGTGATAGATGTGATAGGAAAGTGGAAACGTGTCCAAGCTTGTGTGCTAGAAATTAACTGGTGGAAGTCACATTTTCAGATGGCTGGGGACTATAGAACAGGACTGACTAGCGAGCAAAAACCAACCAGAGGTCAGACCAGTAACAATAACCCAGGAAAACAGTCAAGAGGATTAGAAATAGGGGTCCTGCTAATGTTAGTGAATTTCACATTGATATTTTCAATATTCTAGCTACCTGACAATTCAGACAAAGGCCAAACTCAGAAAACGTCTATCTGTCTAGGAAAGGTTTTAAGAAGGAAGATCTACTGGAACTGCTCTTGAACATACCTGCTTGATAAATGCCTGACAATAAAACAAGCAAACCAAACCATGATTCAAAGATTGCTGAGATGGTATTTGTGCTAAGTGGAAGACATTGGTGAAACAAAAGACACTGGTATAGAATAACCTCTCTGGATGAACGACTTCACTGAACTTGTAGGCATGTTCCGTGGAATTTATGTGTTGCTTTAGTGGGATCTATTTCCGTTTTTGCTATATGTCATCACACACATACACTTCTATACACTGTAGCCCAATCTCCTCTTTTTGAAAATTGCTCGCTGTTGTTGAGCCGTAACACTGAGCTCCTACAGGATGCAAATTTTCATCACGAAGGTTCCTCATCATTACTCTAAACCACCTTGGATTAATCAGTAGCAATTCTTGTCAGATCAGTGAAGCATATCCTCTTTCTTTGTCCTCAAAATGGACAATATGAAGAACTATAGGATTCATTCCTCAAAAATCAAATTGAATCCAAAGATAATTAAGCCCAGGAATCCTTTTTTTTGTACTGAGAATCAAACTCAGGACCTCAGACTTGCCAGACAGGTGCTGTGGCCACTGAGCTAGATCCCTGGCAGAAATCTATCCTTTTAGTTTAAAAGTCTGACTGCATGATCCTGAGGATCAGCTAGAGTTGATATCTACTGCTTTATATTATAATATGGTATTGACTGTTGCTTCACCATACTGTTTGTGCCTAACGGAATCAAACTCCACAGGATAAAATGAAATTCAACTCAACATTCTTAATTTTAAATAGTTTAAATTATATATATATATATATATAAAATCAGGTCTGCATGAAAGGAAGAGGAAGGACAGACCATATATCAACGACCTCTGGATAACCTTCACAAAAACAACACCACACTAGATACTTCAGCTGATAAATTACTGCTATTTCCCTACTCTTTGGATCATTACAGAGGGTGCAGGATTTGGGGCTGGTACTCATTCTTGCTCTCATTACCTACTTAAGAATCACTTTGTGAAATGTTTTTCCAGAGGCTTAAATAAAGCAATATCAATGACAGAAACTTGTATATGCTAGAAAAGGAATGATAAGTTTTTTAGTTGTTTCACTAACATATCACCAGTACTAACATCATTCTCACACATGGTAGGTACTCAGTAAACATCTGGGTGATGAACAAATTGAGTATTAAATACTTTCTAAAGACATGAATAGTATGGCCAAGAATAATTTTAGAAACTTTCAAGGTTAACTTTAAAATATTTTAGGATCTCAGGCCTTAGAACCATATGTAAAGCTAAAGATATTTTTATCTCAAAACTACCAGAATAACTGAGTCCAGCACTTCACTCTGTTTGGTATTGAATTGAATCTTGAGGCTCTTTGCTCTTTGCTCTTTGGAATATTGAACCTGGGTAGCTAGGATAATGGCAATGTATTAAGTACATGAGTGAATGAAAGCAGCAATTACTTTCATTATTTTTAAAATAAATGTGTGGCCATTATTGTACAGTATGCAGATACTAAAAACAAATATGTCAAACTCTCTTTTTGCTATGAGCAACAGAATACCTAGGTAAATGACATTTAAAATAAGTAAATTTGATCCATAGAAACACCTATTATGAGTCTTATTTGTTTATTTATTTATTTATTTATTTTCTAATTTGGAGGAAGATTTCCACCCCATCTTCCCACAGCTCCTCTCTCCTTTCTCCACTCCAGCAATTCCCAGGCAAGTGCTCTCCTTCTGCCTCTGAGTTCACTGACTACTCTTCATTTCTTTGCCATCCGGCCTGTCAATTTTGAAACTGCACTGCTTAAATTTGGAGCTCAGGTTACATCCCTGATGGCAGGGCCAGCTAGAAGAAGAGTGTGAGACCGATGGGAGCCCCAAGACCCAGGAAAACAGGTTGGCACCCAGGCACACACACACATACCTTTGGTGGGTGGAATAGTCTGTGAGGCCAATAACATGGATGCACCTGAAGCAGCAGAGAGGAGACAGCAATTGGACTCTGAAGAACTCCAGAAGACCAGCCCCAGGCTGCACATCTGGAGACCAAGATAGGCTCTATATCTAGCACATTTCTAGGGTGTAACGTGAACATTATCACAGAACTGTAAACACCAGAGGAAGGTAAGTCCTTGGGATATATACCAAGAACAAACTACATCTGGCGGACTTCCCTGAGGAAAGGCCATCTCCTTGCTTCCTTGAGAGAGGCCTCAGTGCCAGGGGTAGAGCTATATATCATGGGAGGTTGGAGGGAATCAACATAGAAAACAAAATAAAGGAAAAAAAGAGAAGATTGAGAATGGCAAGACACACAGGTGGGATGAAGCCAGACCCCTAGTTTACTCAGGACAGGACTGGAACTCAACAAGATGGATGAAGTTGGAAGTCAAACACCGGAACTTTCTGAAATGATAACAACAGAAGTGAAAAAACAAGTGGAAAAGGCTATAAAAGAAATGATCTTTCATGTACAAGAATATTTGATGCTTAAAATCAAAGATACTAGAGAAGGCATAAATAAAAGAATAGATGAACTTAGAAAAAGACAGAAACAAAACATGCCCAACCTAGGAGAGAAATGGAATCCATGAAACAGATCCAGAAATCAAGGAGATTAAAACCTCCATTGAAAGTATACGCTAATTATTGTCTCACTAGTGTAAGAAGCTGAAAGCAACAACATATATGTATGTATATGTATATGTATATGTATATGTATATGTATATGTATATAAAGAGCAGTCGAGATAGTTATACTATGGATTTATCTGAGTTCAGTGAAGAGAAAGATTTGTGCTGGTATTGTTTGGACAATTGTAAGCAGACGTCTTATGCTCTGGGTGAATGATTTGGGGATGACAATGTGCAATGTATGTACCATTGTTGTCCTGATTGATGTGTTTTGAAATTTTGTTTTAGTTTTTTTCCTTGAAATACAATGGATTTGGGGGAAAAAAGAAAGAAAGAAAGTATATGCAATAGATTGAACAACGGAAAGGATAGAATTGCAGATCCTAAAGACAGAGTTGCAGCTAGTTATCATGGAAAGAAATATATCTTAAAAATAGCAAGAGACTATGAGAAATCAATCCAACAGCTACAAGATGAAGCAAAGAAGAGTGAAACAAGATTGACTAGGGTCAATGAGAAAGCTGGAGACAGCATCAATGCCGTAACAGCTATAAATACATGTGCACCTAATACAGGAGCACCCAACTACACAAAATAGTTATTGGTAGACATGGAAAATCAATTAAGCACCAGCATAATTGTAATGGGAGACTTCAATATCCCATTGTCACAGAAGACATCAACCAGACAGAAAAATCAGCAAAGAAATATCAAAACTTAACCAAACTTGTGAGCGAGTAGACTTAATAGGAAGAAGCCATGCCTCAATGGCACGTGCCAGCAGCCTGGAGAGGTCTAGTGAGCCCAGCACCAGCCTAATGAAGAATCCACACCTCAAGGCCCTGCTGTCATCAGGGGAGCACTGGTGAACCCCCACCCTGTGCCTCTCTGCCACTCTAGAAACCCAGTATCAAAGGAACCCAGGTGCCTAAACCAGTTCACTACACTGAAGGACTGGCAGTCAATTCAGGAAGCACCCAGGATGCAACAATGGGTTGGTTCGGAGGAACACAGGAAAACATCAAGATGAAGGAGCAAAATACAATCTCAGACCTCCAGTCCCCACAGAACAAGTCCAGGAGACACAGACATAGTAGAAATTAGAAGTCACACACCGGAGTTTTCCAAATGAGAACAAATGAAGCGAAGAGGCAACTTTGTTTCTTGTACTGTTTGGTTAATTTTACATGCCTGTGTCTGGACAGCTATTTTAAAAATAACAAGAGGCATTTTGGTAGTCATTGTTAATTTCCTGTTATCTTGTTTTGAAGCCCTGTATCATTTTCATTGTTTGGTTTCATTTGGTTCTATTCTGTTTTGTTTTGTTTGATTTTATTAGGTATGATGCTATGGGCACCTATTTTGACGATAACAGGACATATTATCCCAACCATTATTGATTTCCTGTTATCTTGTTTTGAAGTCCTGTGCTGCTTTCACAGTTTTGTTTCAATTTGACTTCATTCTGTTTCATTTTGTTTGGATTTATTCTCTTTAGAATTAAAATGAAAAAATAGAGAGAGGGGACCCATAGAATTCCTGCACCCTTTTGATGAATGGTATAGGTTCAGTCTTTCAGGGCTATATTCTCTGCTAAAGATCTTCAGTTTTACAGTCTTTTCTGAAGGATGACATATATTTCCTTTGAACTTTGAAAATAAATCTGCAAAACAACATACTACCTAGAATAAGTTTAAGCAAGACTGTGGTTTCTTCAAAGTCTCCAAGGAAGCTTCTTCTAACTCCACAGAAAAATGGGCCTAATACTGCACCAGTGGGACAGGGAACACTACTGAACCTCCAGCACCACTTTCTGGTCCTTGGATTTCCCTTACAGGCCTCTTGTTGATTTTTTTTTTAACTATGGCACAGTCACAGTTATTAAGTGAAGCTGAAATCTTGCCAACTTTCTGGTTTTGCTGCCCAAATTACTAAATGTTTGATTGATTATAGCCCTAAAACATCCACATACTAAGTAGCTTTTAAATATTTTCTCCCCTGGGCAGTCACCTGGTATATCTGAACTGCAAGTCCACCACATAGAAATTAAGTATTTACTCAAATAACTACTGCTAAAATCAATGACCTTAAGGAATACATTAAAAATGACATAACAGAGCTTTGCTTTTATGAATTGAAACTAAAATTTAAACATCATATCCTATTTTGACCTGGAAAACTGATTTTAATTTTATATGTAGTATTTACGGAACAATCCCTATAGATAAGCACAATGTTGTAAAGTGTCCAATACATGAACATATATATGAAGTGTAGCACAAGAAAGGTGAGCTGGAGGAAAGAAAAAAATTAAATATACAATTTTGAATCATTATATATTGATTAATGATTAGTAACCAAAAAGTATACATAATAACCATTCGATGTCTAAATTGAATGTCTACAGTGAAAAGTCCATATCTCAACAAAACATACATGATAAAGAAAAAGTTACATTTAAGTTTGCAGTTATCAGAGTAGCCTCATTAAACAGGATGCCAAAGGCAAGAAGAAGCAATGTGACCTAGAAAAACAAGACTGAAGAGACTCAAGGAAGACAGTTTTTTGCATCAGTTCTTAATTTTTTTTTTAATGAAATGTACTATCAAAAGCCAAAAAATATGTGAAAGAGTGGAAAATTGGTTTCCTGATTGGGTGAAATGATTAAGAAAAAAATCAATGTTTATTCCATTATCTCAGATATCTGTTATCTAATGACAAAGATGAAAGTGTTTAAGAAAGCCCACGAGTCGGACGTTGGGTCACTGCTGGTTCAAGATCTCAGTTAAGGAATTGTTCTTCCTTATGTATTCTTCTAGTATCAAAATATGAAAGAAGTATCTACTCCCATGACTCCTCAGCCAGTCACCATTCTAGCAAGTACTTAAAATCTGAGACATCAAAACTCCAAAAGGAGATGAGCAATGTTGATGTTTGTCAGAGTGTAGAACACAATAGCATAAATAGTGATTAAAGCCATTAGCAAGAAAGACTTCATATGAACATCTTCTAAGTGGCTATTGCCAGTTGGATATCCTCAGCCTCAACAGTGGTGGCCTTGGTCATGTGCATTGCTGTATGTAGCCAAAGCAAGAGTAAAAACTAGTATTAATGAAAAATTAACAAAAATTACCAGTTCCAACTTGGAAACTACCTGTTAAGCACATTAAGTTCTCCAGATTGGTTCTAACCTTTTGAGAAATCTAACTTACTTTAAAAACATGAAAAGTTTTTTATATGTATCTGAAACTCAAAAAAGTACACACATATAATAATGCTTCAGGAATTTCAAAAAAAGTACCTCATTCTTTAAGGAATTCCACTTAACAACTGTAGACCTGAGAGCTCCCTTAGATGCCTGGAAGCTAGAGAAAGAACTAGAAATGGAGAACAATTTGGAAGGACCCCAAGAGTGGCTATCGCAACTGATGGAGGAAAAAACCATCCAGAAAGTGTCAATGTACCTGTACCAACTCCCCACCAGGAATGGAATCATTTTGTACTGCACATGTATACTAATCATAAAAAATAAATATATAGAGTTGGAACTACAGAGACTTTATTAGCTCTGTGATTAGCTAAAACTTAATTGACCATTTGAGCATGTCTCCAACTCTGTTTTCTCCACTGCAAAAGTCTGTTAAAATAGCCATTTGATAAAAGGCTTTTGTGAATATTAAGTAATAAAATGTATCTAAAATACCTCAAATTGCATAGGTGCCCAAGAAATGATTATTTTTCCCCAGTAGTGTGTTACATCAGAAACCATGGAAGTGCTCAAAAGATAGTAATTTTTCACTGCACAAATTAAAAATTGGAAATAATCTCTATGTCTGGGATTGAGCAGCAATGGACTAAATTGTTACATCCGCACAAGGATATAATATGTTCAACCTTTATGTACTATGTTGGTGTATCATTTTAAATAGTATTTATGATACACTATTAAGTGTAATAAGCAAATTACAAAAGGGTAGAAATATTCTACCCCATGGACTGGTCATAATTTACAAATGCTCATATATAGCGACATTAATGTTTGTTTCTATTTTCTTTCAACTAACAAATCTTGACAAGCAAGTTTATGGAGGTTTTTTCCTCCCCATTGGACCTATCTCTGAAAGGAAAACTCATCAAAAGAGATACATTTTGTAAAACTTTAGTAACATGTGGTCAAATTGAGTTGCAGTAAGACCCTTAAAAATTTCCAGCGATACTAGCCTTGTTTAAGACCCCTTATTCATTGGGCTCTACTTATTTGCGTGGTTGTAGACTTTCATAAATTTTGCTGCCCAAATTCCGATGGCACCATTTTTATTTGCTTTTTTATTTTTGGAAATGAACATTGTTTTTATATAAGTGTCTATTTCCTATTAGGTTTTAGTGGATTTTTTAAATCAGTTTTTGAACATTCCATGTATAAAGGGTTAGAAAATCTTGTGACATATTACAGTTTAGGCATCTGTTTTTAACTTTATCATGGCTTATGGTAAAAAGAAGTTTAAAATTTTTATTTGATCCAAATTACTGGCTTTGCTAATTTCTTCCTTTGTTTCTGTTTTTAAAAAGATTCTCACACTAAGAATAAGAAAACTCTTATCCAAATTTTCTTCTAAACTTGTTTATGATTTTGTTTGTACATTTAAATTTGAAACTTCAGGGATTTGGTGGAGCAAAGTTGGAGTCTCTTTATTCTGTTCCATCGATTATCATTTTTCAGGAACTTTTTACTGTTGGTCTTATCCCTGCATTTTTTTTTATTATATTTTATACTTGACGTGAAGTTCTGTCTCTCCTGGGACCTAAAAATGGCTGCTTTTCACAGCTCCTTCCGGTGCTGTGAATTTGAAGTGAGAGCTTTCCTCACGCTGCGTCTCCTCCTCCCACCGCATTGCTTGTTTCTGTTGTGTATGTGAGACTGCTTTTTGCACTTTTGTTATCTATGGTTAAGAAACAATTTCTAAAAGAAGATAGATTCATCATTTTCATATTAGAAAAAGAACACGTGCAAAGTATTGAAACTCAGGAATTAGTGAAACATCTAGAAGATGTTACAGCTGGGTCCAAGGAGTATTCAAGGAGCAGAGATGTAACAGGAGTAAGAAACTCTAAAGTGAATTTATGAATAAATGCAAAAGTGGTTATGCCAAAATCAGTGCTAAAATAAGCTCCATCCCCTTGGACCCAATCACTTTACACGCCTGGTGAAGAATTATTTGATTCCTGAATTTCTGCAAGTGACTGAACTGTCATAAAGAGCAAGTACTAGATAAACAAGTAATCCAGATGCCTATTATTTGATTTTCTGCCCATTTCAATGTGTCTCACAAGTTTCCCCAATAGTCTCCTTTCCTTTTTTATCACAATCATTTCAAGAGAAGATTATTTTTAAGCATAAAAAAGCTTATTTCATTATTTTGTGTAAGTATTTACATAGGTACAGGAAAGTATTGTTTTACAATACAGATATACCTCGTTTACTTTATAAAACCATATAATTTTTTTAAAATAATAAATTAAATCGTTGCTGGAAATTTTCTTAAGGAATCTCAAATTAAGATTCCATATTTTATCATATGTTGTCCTGGGGCTAGAAAACCAAACCCAGGTAATTCTCTGTACTGTACCAGATTTCATTTGAAATACCTATAAATTTGTGTATTTTTTCTCTTTCCAATGTACACAAAGTATCCTAAAGTAACTTACATAAAAGATATATTATTAGACCTTGCAACCAAAAATAGGCCAAATTACACTGAAGGGCTTTTTAGATATTTCTTCCATAATGGTTAAACTTGATTAAATTAATATTGTTTTCATATATGATGTTCCATCAAAACCTTGGTATTATAACTTGTGTGATTACCTTCTAGCAAAAAGGACAACTGCTTCTTATTGAATTTATATAAATTACCAAATGGCCACTGAAAGTAATAAGATTTCATAAGACTTTCAGAATCCAGAAGAATAAGTGAGAATCAGCTATCATTTTTAAATTGTGTCTTTCAGTTTACAGAAGTAGAATCTGCTATATTTCTATGGGTTACACAGAGATTAAGATGATAAAAGGATGTTCTTATATATCCAGTAAAAAGAATGTTTAAAAAACAACAATATTCTAAGGAAACAGCTATGAAGAGTTTTTTATTAGTGGTTCATTCGGTCCTATTGCAATAAATTCCTGCCCTACTGGCTCTTGTGTTAGTCATAATACATTGCTCTTTTCTCTGACCTAAAAAGGTTCTTGGAAATCTTGACTCAGGCCATCCATGGAGAATCCTGAATGTAATCTATGACTGTGAGCTCAGCTTTCAAGTATTAGTGTCTAAGATACAGGTGCAATCCCTTTCCAAGAGACTCTAAAACTTTCCTTGCTTGTTGAAGGCAAAAATCCTGGCCCACTACCTGTAAGAGATTTCAGGAAAGCATTAAAGTAAAATATTACTATCTGTAAATAATGGGTAACCAAAAAGACCGGGTTTTAATTAATACTAAAATTTCAAATGTGAACAGATGAGGATTCATAGTAATATAAAAGACAAAAATTTTTGTTCTTTCTGTGGCACAGAAAACAAAGAATAAAGCCACTGCAAAAAAATTAGGTAAAGCCTCTCTATACTGAAAACTACTAAATCTACTTAAAAAGTCTGTGAATGGTATACCTAATCAAAAATGTTGAGAAAACAATTTTACTGAAGAGAAAAATCTTGAAATGTGACATAGAATAATCCTGAGACATAATTGTCAATACCAAATAAAGAAATTCAGCAAGTCCAGAGTAAGGCTTCTCCATATTTACAGCTGGTAATATTACACTGTCTTTATCTAACATAATAAAAGGACTGTAGAACTCTGAAAAACCTGATGGAATATTCCTAAGAGTTTCAATCAGTGTTTTATGTGAGATTAAATATATGTAAGATACTAAAGTCAGTAACAACACTTTAGGGACTTCTTATAGAGCATGTAAAATTTCTGAAATATTTATGTTTATAATGTCTCATGTATTCACACTGATTTGGGAAAAGCTAAGTATCTCTTCTGATTTGATAACTCTGCCTATGGAATTCTACAAACTTAATTATGTTTAGCATCTTCTTTTTAATTCAAAGGCAAAGTCTATGTGACTTTTTTCCAGGGCCCCTCAAGAAAATTTCAAATGTATTTGTAAGTGTAAAAGATATACTGAAAATGTGATTTTTCCTATATTTCAGAACTCATTGTGGAATGGCAAAAGTTAGAAAAAAAAACTGTCAAGAGTATTTGAACACTAACAGTCCAGAGTGTCAAAGAAATGCTGAATGAAGCAGTATTTAAGCCAACATTTTAAACAAAAAAAGTTTTAAAATAAACATAGATGTTAATAAGGTTATAAATAGCCATAGCTGTTTAAAAGTGAGCATTTTTTTCTCTTAATTTTTTTCTAATATAATCAAGAATATAATAAATGGATACAAAAAAACCCCAGAAAATTGTTCTTGTAATACACAGAATCTTTGCTATAAAGGGAGGTTACACAAAGGTTTTTGAAAAGCCTTTCATATAATAGCCAAAGGAAAGAATCAACAAGCCAAAAAAAATCAAGCCCATTACTATTTAGAAAACTTTACTAACATTTTTGATACATTTCAGCTCCTTTTCAGACTGAAATACTGTAAATCAAGGCATGAAATTTTTCCAAAATCTGTCATTCATTTTACTTTTTTATTTCACAAAAGTTCTTCTGGGATCCATGAAACAAAAGAATTTTACTTTAATGCCAAGATATTATTTCTATTTGTATTCCAATGCATTCACAAGTGCTGTGGTTAAATGAATCAGTAAGTATTTTAAAATTTTTTAATTTCAATCCCCAAAATGGTAAATATTGATAGTTATAATTTGCATATCTAAAATTTTTGTAACTGTATAATAAGTCTCAAGATTTCAGAAGTGTTCTGAAATGGGCTGAAAACTACAGAGACAGAGAGAGAGAGAGAGAGGTGAGGGGAGAGATTACACTATTACTGTGTATACCACTACCCACTACTACTCTACTAATATGTACAGTACTACGGTAAACCCCTTCCCATGGAACAAATCTATATTCTCTTTGAAACACACATGTATGCAGTAATTTTGTTCAGTTCCTATTAGTTCTAGCATGGTCTCACTCATTCCTACTAAAAGTGACATTTAACCAAGGTAGTTTCTGTTTCACAGAGGAAACTGAAAGTACAGAATCAAGGATTATCTTTCACACATGTTTTAGCAAACTAGGAATTTTACATTGCAACTTTCTATATCTGTACATGTATCTTTTTAAAAAGATAAATTACACTTTCAGACAAGCACTTTCCATAGAATATAAGCAAAACTACATAAATTAAAATTTTGCCTGTTAGGTATCAAGTTTCTACAATTCCTAGTTAGCATTCCCAGTGGATACTAAATGAGTATTTATTATATAATCCCACTTAATATCATTCTAATGGTTTATGCTGCCTGAAGATTTTGGGAAGTATATTCAGGTTGACATTTTAATGACTGTTACAATAAAGTTTTCGGAATGATTTTATTTAGCTGAACACAAATTTACATGTCTCATTATTTTAAATACTGTATATGACATTAATTTACTTGATGAGTATACCTAAGTAAATTTAAGAGAAGCATACCCAAGTAGAATAAAATTTGTTTATATTATACCTAATAATGATGAACTAGAAAACATAGTTTTGTATTGAACTAAAATTATTACACTAGTCTTATCAAAGATTTACTATATTTACTAAAGTTGAAATTTTCAAAAACAATTTTAAGTTTCTGTAAGACTAACTTTTTAAATATTATACAATTAAAATATCATAAATTTAGTTTCTTAATTTTGTAGGAATTTTACGAATATTTGATTTACAAGAGAAATTATATAAGAACTCTTTAGTGTTGCTTTAGATTTTTCAACCAAATTTGTTACATTCCAGGGAAAGGAAAATGTTGTGCATATTCAAGAAGAGATAAAGGTCTTCCTAAATTATAGGTATCTATACATATGCCATACAAACAGCTAATAACTTCAGAGCTCAACATCAATAACAGATCAAAAGCACACACACAAAAAATCATCAGTTCATATGTCAAAAAATTGTTATCTTCCTTGCAGACACAAGATTATTAATTTGAACTTAAAATAGGCAGGAAGACAAGCCATAAAGAACACACTACTATAAAACTAGATTCCCCTGGAATTCTTTCACTATATGCATGGCTTTATACTATTGTGTTATGTTTGATATTATTGTAATTGAAACTATGCTCAACTATAGCAGAGTAAGAGTTATGGCGTTAGATACTGTTGATGTCCAGTTGACTTAATGTAAAGTACTGTGTTGCCTATGTTGTCCTCTTCTGATCTGCTGTGTACTGCCCCCTTTTGTTTTATTCTCTTTTAAATAAAAAAAAAACTAGATTCCCTGTTACATGTCACCCTGCAGAAAGTCAATCTCTGTAACTCATTAATGTGTTTACAGTGATCAAAAAACCATAAAGCCAAATTCCAAATCACTACTGTCAAGAGTAGAGAATAACTTATCAATTGTGTTTCAAAGGCTAAAACAAAACAAAAACAGTAAAAATACAGGGTAACACAAAAGATCAGTGAAGTTAATGTTTTATTGGTACTGGGGATTTACCTCTGGGAGCCCAGAAAAGACAAGCTTACATTCAAACCATCAGGAGGTGTGAATTTTCCTGCAACCAGCGCTGCTCTGCCCTCAGAGGAGATATTGGGCATCAGCAGTAGCCTCTCCAAAAACGAAAAAGGATATGGTGGTAACTTTCATGCAAATACAAAACAAATCTGCTACAAATTTCATTTAATTCATTCATTATAGAATGAACTTGAAAGTACAACCAGTTCAAAAGAGAATTCAAATACTAGAACATGTACATAAAGGTATAAGGAAAATTAAAATGAAATACATCCCTATGCAGAGAAATAACAAATTGCATTTCAGTAGACATAACTGATTTGCATCTTTGTAGATGACACTATTGCATGACAGCAGTTCTCTATATTTTTTTATTTTTTTTTATTTTAAAGAGAATAAAAGAAAACAGGGCAGAACAAAGCCATGAGAACAGAACAACAAAAGCAACACAGCACTTTACAACAAGACAACCAGCCATTAACAGTAGCTCTCAAAATATCTCTTTCTCTGCTATAGTTGAGCATAGTTTCAAATACAATAATATCAAACATACCAAAATTGTATAAAACCATTCAAAAGAATGAAAGAATTACAGACATTCTAAACCAAGTAACAGAGAATGATCAATGACTATTATAATATCTCATTTTCAATAAAAAATTTGTTTATACTATCACATATATTAAAATCCCAATAAGACACAACATGATAGAACCAATGGTAATAGCAGAGTAGAAGCATAGTGGGACTTCTAAGCAAGATGATATTAAATCAGCAATGGCTGCCATAATGTTTTGTTTTCTTCAAAACAGCTGTTCACACCATCACACGTAATAACGTCAAACAAAACAGATTAAAACCATTCCAACTGATGAATGAAAACATTGAAAGGCTTCAAAGCAATGAAATGGGAAATCATGATTACCATAAAATCTTATATACTCTTACCAACTTCCATACTAGGGATTTAATACTACGGTATTTACACATGTGGGTTTGGTTTATTTTGCTTATGAGTATGGTCTCAACTTGTGTCCATTTATTTATAAATATCTCAATGTGATTATTCTTTAGAGCTGGGTAGTACTCCATTGTATAAAATGCCACAACTTTTTTTATTCATTCCTCAGTTGATGGGCACTTAGATTGTTTCCAAGATCTGGCTATTACAAATTGTGCTGCTATAAACATGGGTGCACATATATCACTGTGGCATGATATTTTGAGTTCTTCTGGGAATATGCCTAGAAGTGGAATAGCTGGGTCAAATGGGACTTCCAAACCCAGCTTTTTGAGGAATCTCCAGACTGACCTCCACAGTGGTTGCACCAGTCTACACTCCCACCAACAGTGCAGAAGAGTTCCTTTTTCCCCACAGCCTCTCCAGCATTTGTTGTTGGTCGTTTTTTTATCGTGGCCATTCTTTCTGGGGTGAGATGGAATTTCAGTGTGGTTTTAATTTGCGTTTCTCTCATGACTAATGATGATGAACATTTTTTCATGTATTTATTTGCCATTCGTATTTCTTCATCTGAGAACTGTGTATTCATTTCAGATGCCCATTTTTGGAATGGGTCTTTGAATTTTGAGGGTCTGATTTTTTTTTTAATTCTTTATAAATTCTAGACAGAAGTCCTTTGTCTGAGGGACAATCCATGAAGATTTTTTCCCAATTTGTGGGTTTTCTTTTCACTCTGCTGGAAATCTCTTTCAACATGCAGAAACTCTTTAATAAGATATGGTCCCAGTTATCGATTCTGGAAAGTATTTCCCATGCAGTTTGATTCTTGTTCATGAATTCTCTACCTACCCCTATATCTTCAAGATTTTTACCTACTTTGTCTTCCAATAGATTTAGTGTTTCTAGCTTAATATTTAGATCTTTGATCCATTTAGATTTTAGTTTAGTACATGGTGATAGGCATGGGTCTAGTTTTAGTCTTCTGCATATGAATAGCCAATTTTTTCAGCACCATTTGTTAAAGAGACTGTGGTTCTTTCAGCGAGCATGTTTGGCCCCTTTATCAAAGATAAGGTGGTTGAGTGAGTTTGTGGTTGTGGTTGTATCTTCCAATCTATTCCATTGATCTTCAGGTCTGTTTATATTCCAGTACCATGTTGATTTTATTACTGTAGCTTTGTAGTATAATTTCAAGTCAGGGATTGTGATGCCTCCTGCCTTGCCTTTGCTGCTTAGAATTGCCTCTGCTATTTTAGGTCTCTTCTGATTCCAGATGAATGTTAGGAGTGATTTCCCTAGATCTATGGAGGTATGTTAGTGGTATTTTGATTGGCATTGCATTAAATCTGTACAGTAATTTTGGGAGAATGGCCATTTTCACAGTGTTTGTTCTTCCTATCCATGCACAAGGGATGCCTTTCCATTTTCTGAGGCTCTCTTCAATTTCCTTTTCCAAGATATTATAATTTTCCCTGTATAGCTCTTTTACTTCTTTTGTGAGATTAATTCCTAAGTATTTCATTTTTTTGGATGCTAGTGTGAAGGGTGTAGGCTTCTCTGATTTCTCTCTCAGTATTTTTGTTGTTAGTGTATAGGAATGCTATGGATTTTTGAGTATTGACTTTGTATCCAGCTACATTGCTGAATTTTATTATATATAGGAGTTTTTCAATGGAGTTTGGGGGTCTTCTATGTAAAGTATCATGTCATCTGCAAATAATGATAATTTAACTTCCTATCTTTACTCCTTTTATTTCTCTCTCTTGTCTAATTGCTCTGGATAGTATTTCCAGTACTATGTTGAATAGGAGTGGTGATAGGGGACATCCTTGTCTTGTGCCTGATTTTAAGGTAAAGGCTTTCAGTTTTTGACCATTTAATATGATTCTGGCTGTTGGTTTGTCATATATGGCCTTTATAAGGTTGAGGTAAAGATCATCTATTCCCATTCTCTGTAAGGTTATTATCATGAATGAGTGTTGGACTTTATCAAAAGCTTTTCTGCCTCTATGGAGATGATCATGTGCTTCTTACTTTTGGGTCTATTGATATGGTGGATTACATTTATTGATTTACATATGTTGAATCATCCCTGCATTCCTGGCATGAATCCCACTTGGTCATGGTGTACAATCTTCTTGATGATTTTCTGCCTCCTGTTAATATTTTATTGAGAACTTTTGCATCTATGTTCATTAGGGAGATTGACCTAAGGTTCTCTTTTTTAGTAGGGTCTATCTCAGGTTTTGGTACTAGAGTAATATTTGCTTCCAGGAGTGATGTAGCAATTCTTCAATTGCTTCCCTTTCAATTTCATTGAAGAGTTTGAGGAGTGTCGGAATTAAGTCTTCTTTGTATTTCTTATAGAATTCCACAGTGAATCCATCTGGGCCTGGGCTCTTCTTTGTTGGCAAGGACTTAATTACATTTTCAGTTTCATTAATAGAAATTGGGTTATTCAGCAGTTTTACATCTTCCTAATCCACCTTTGGTAGTTCATATGTATCTAGGAATCTGTCTATTTCTTCAGTGTTATCAAACCTATGAGAGTAGAGGTTTTTGAAATAGGTGTTGATGATCTTCTGTATTTCCACCGAGTCTGTAGTAATTTCACCTTTTTCATTCCTTGTTGCATGAATTTGAGTTTTTTTCTTTTCTTTTTTAAAATAGGATTGGCTAGGGGCTTATCAATTTTATTTATTATTTCAAAGAACCAACTCTTTGATTCATTGATTTTTTGAATTGCTTTCTTAGACTGTGCTGCATTAATTTCTGCTCTGATCTTTGTAATTTCCTCCCTTCTTTTGGCTTTGGGCTGGGCTGGCTCTTCTCTTTCTAGATGTTTGAGTTGTAGCATCAGGTTGTTTATTTGTGTTCGTTCTGTCTTCCTGATGTGGGAACTCAGTGCAATAAATTTTCCTCTAAGGAAAATTGCATCCCACAAATTCCAATAAGTTGTGTTTGTATTTTCGTTTGCTTGTAGATATTGTTTAATTTCTTCTTTAATTTCCTTCATGATCCACTGATTGCTCAATAGTGTACTACTCAGTTTCCATGTGTTTGTGAGGTTTTGCAGTTGCTTTTATAGTTAATGTCTAATTTCATGGCACTATGATCTGATAACATGCATGGGATAGTTTCAATTCTTTTGCATTTACTTGAATATGTTCTGTGGGCTAGTATATGGTCTATTTTAGAGAATGTCCCATGTACTGCTAAGAATGTATATTCTGACGTTGTTGGATGGAAAACTCTATATACGTTTATCAAGTCCATTTGTTCACAGGTGTGATTGAGTTCTGTTATTTCTTTGTTGATTTTCTGTCTAGTTGATCTGTCACTTTTTGTCAATGGCATGTTAAAATCTCCTGTTATAATTGTGTTATTGCTTATTTGATTTTTCATTTCTGTTAATATTTGCTTTATACAAGCTATGTGCTCTGGAATTTGGTGCATATATATTTAAGATTTTTATCTCTTCCTCTTGAAATTTTCTCCTAACTAGTATGTAGTGACCTTCTTTAACTCTTCAGATCGTTCTTGCTTTGAAGTTCACATTGTCTGCAAACAGAATTGCTACTCCCACTTTTTTTTTTGGTTTCCTGTTGCATGAAGTATTGTTTTCCATCCTTTGACTTTCAGTCTATGAGTTTCCTTTTGAGTTAGATGGCTTTCTTGTAGACAGCATATGGTTGGATGTTTTTCCTTGATCCATTCTGCCAGTCTGTTTCTTTTGATTGGTGAGTTGAGGCCATTTAAATTAATGTTTATAACTGTTATATATTGGTTTATTGTTGACATGTTATCTTTCTGCTGTTGTATCTTTAGCTTCCCATTCTGTTTAATTGTCTGCCTTGCTTGGTGGTTTTATCCTATGTGTATCTAGAATATTTTTCAGTATTTCTTGTAGGGTTGGTTTGGTGTTCATGAAGTTTTTCAGCTGTTCTTTGCCATGGAATTATCTTATTTCTCCATCCATTTTGAAGGACAGTTTCACAGGGTACGTCAGTCTGTGTTGGAAGTGGTTTTCCTTTAGGGTCTGAAATACTTCACTGCATGCTCTTCTTGACTTCATTGTTTGTGTTGCAAAGTCTGATGTGATTCTGATAGGTTTTCTTTTACAGGCGATCTGTCTTTTCTCTCTAACAGCTTTTAGTATTCTGTTCTTATGGTGGACTTCTGGGATGGTGATTATTATGTGTCTGGGTGTAGTTTTATTTGGTTTATGGCTATTTGGAGTTCTATATGCTTCACTAATCCAAATGTCAGTTTCCATTCTCATGTTTTGGAAGTTTTCAGCCATTACTTCTGTAAATATCCTCTTGAAATCATTTGGGCTGTCCCCTTCTTTTTCATTTATCCCTATTAATCTTACATTATTTTTCTTTGCATAATCTTGCAGATGTTGAATTGTTATTTCCTGATTCTTTGTTATTTTTAAAAGATCTTTCCTTTCCTGTTGACTAGCTGCAATCTTATCTTCGAGGTCTGAAATTCTATCTTCACCTTCGTTGATGTGGTTTTTACAGCTTTCAATAGAATTTTTGATTTCCTGTATATCTCTTTGAATCTGCTTTATGTATTCTGTTTGTTTCTTATAGTGTTCATTCAGGAATTCTATCTGTTGCTTTGTTCCTCTAATTTTTTAGCTGTGTCTTAACTAGATGTGTTCACTATTTCTTTCACTACTTTTTTCATTTCTTCTTTTACCTGGGCAATTATTTCTGATTTGAATTTCTCCATAGATTCCCGTAGTTGCTCTTTTATTTCAGTTGATATCATTTCATTAATTTCAGGTATATGGCTTCTATTTTCTTCTATGTACATGACTCCTAGGCTTTCTTGGGATGGGCTGGAGATTTGAGCCTGCCTTTTGGTCTTTTCTTTTGTCATTTTTCTTTATTTCCTTGGTCTGAGTGGTGTTCCAAAGCTTCCTCTGTGTGTGTGGCAAATCACTTCCTGCACCCTCAGCTCCTGGATCAGTCTCAGCTCCCACATGGGCTCCCTAAATTGAAAGGTGGAGACTGAGTGTGGAGAACTAGGGATGGTGCAACCCTTGGGACACAATCCCCTGTGCTAGGGGGGTGGATATGAACACAACTCCCGACAGTGTTGGTCTTATGCTCTCCCCAGGCCAGCCCAAAGGAGCCCAGAGTCCTCGTGGGTGGTCTCTGCCTCTTGAACTGAAGGAAGGCTACTGGGCATGGTCAACTGAGGCCCTGGCATCTGCTGGGCCCAGTCCAGCATCTCTGGTAGCTCCACAGAAACTCAAATGCTGGGAACATAGGTATCCAGCTCTCCCAGAGGCACTGGGACTCACCTCAGGCAATCCCCACTCCGCTGCAGGCTCTTGGCTCCCTTAATTGGGAGGCGGAAGCTGGGTGTGGAGACCTGGGGCTGGCAGAACCCCCAGGGCACAATCCCCTGTCCTAGGGGGGTGGATATGAACTCAACCACTGGCAGCACTGCTATTAAGCTCTCCTCAGGCCAGCCCAAATGAGCCCAAAGTCCTTGTGCATGGTCTCTGCCTCCTGAACTGAAAGAAGGCTGCTGGGTGTGGTCAACTGAGGCCCTGAAATCTGCTGGATCCAGTCCAGCATCCCCAGTAGCTTCCCAGAAACTCAAATGCTGGGAGCATAGGACTCCAACTTTCCCCCATTCTCTGTAATTTAAAAAGTTGAAAGAACACAAGTAATTTGGAAACTAAAGTTTTTGCCTATTTTAAAGACTTTACAATTTTTCCCACTTGATAAAACATGGGTCTAAAATTTGCTTTTTCAATTGATATAAGAAACTAAATACTATGAGGGAAAGTAAATGCCAAAGCTGCTCTTTAACCCCAGTTCTGTTTCTTACCATTATCCTGTACAATAGAAGGGAGATCAAATAGCAGAATGTTTTTGCATGTCAAACATACAGAAATCCCAATGGCTAATATTTTCCAATTGTTAGTACTGTGTACCTCTTTTAGAATATTTCCCCTCTAAGAATTAGCCTCATCCAAACCTCTCTATTGTCTCTTCAATACTGCCATATTAGCAAATACTTATTCCCAGAGTTGCTCTCAGGGAGCCTAGTAATATGACTGACGGTAGTGAATAAAGGTAAGTGATCCAGAGCATCACTTTGACAGATCTGAAGTGAACGAAAGAAAATCAGATAGTTTTAAACTTTTATGAAAGAAGTTTTTCATGAAATCCACCATGGAAAGTTTCTTCCACTGATTTGAGCCCATGTAAGACATTTTTGTTTAACAAATTAAAAAATCAAGGTAGGACTCTTTATGACTTATAAAACTTCAAATCATATGTTTTTTAAACCTCTCAATAGAATTTTTACAAAATTAGTGAATTTTAAAGTTCATCAGAGTCTACACCAGCATGAGCTTGGAACACTACCTCGATCCCAGGTACTTTCAGTGTGGTCCCAACTCAGGACCACAAAGCTCCTAGTAGGAATTATCATTGCTCCTGAGAAAAATAATTCATGAGGGATACAGTAATGTTCTCCCTGGAAACAATATCTTTAATTAATTCTGTTTTCTGCAATATTGAAGCAAAAAGAAAATTTGTTTGATGCTGTGTTGCACAGTCTTGACTAATCAAGTAATTTGTGTATTTTAGGGTCATCCAGGTGACAATTCTACCAGAACCTCTATCCAGACAGACCTCTACACACAAGTTGTCATTTTTGACCACATCTCCAGAAGGAAGACTTAAGCATCAACATCCTAGCTGGTTTTCTTATTGCTTGCTAATTTAAGACAAATTCTGTAGTTAGCAACAATTTAGAATCACAAATGAGCCCTGTTACTGGAAGGAAAATAAGCTAATAAAAGTTAATGGAGAACTTAGAAAGTAAATGGTAATTCTTTTTCTTGTATAGCTAGCCTACCTCTTGATACAATTTGAGGTTTTTCTTTCCTTTTTCTTTTCTTAAACTCTGAACACTAAAGTTGATTGCAACAGTTGATGGAAGAGAATCCTGCTGCCACTTCAAAGATACGCTAATGAGTGGCATATTTTGTAGTTCATACTTTCCAAAACAAAAATGTTCCAGGTTGTTGCCAAATCTAGTGTACCCAACATTGTACCATGTGGCAGTGCTAGCAGTGCCTGATCCTAAAATCACTGAATATTGATAAAGGCCCCAAATGGGAAGATGGGCATAAAAAACACCAGATGCTTACAAAGTTTTCAATACATGCTGAGTCAGTAAAATCTTAGATATTCCATGGGATGATTATGAAATGCATAAAAGATCTGATGCACTTATGGTTCTGGGAACTTGAATCTCATGACCATGAAGCTACAGAGATGAAATCTCAAGGAAACCAGAAAGTTTTAGAGAAGCAAGAGAAATGGACCTGTTTTCTCAGTGTTCCCTACAGGTGGCTTTATACAGAGAAGATATTATTCGGAGTCCACTCTTTATTTAAAATTAATAATTGGTTACTCTTGTCTTTTGCATTCATTTCTCTTCCTTATCTTAACAACCTACTCTAGGCAATGCACTGGGGCCAAGAAACCTGGCTGTGTATATGTAAAGGATAGGAGGATGAGTGTAGGAGAGCCCAAGGCAGAGTGTCAGAGTTGAAACTCATAAGAATAGCAAGTTCCTAGGTAACTGATGGTGTAGCACAAAATGCCCAGTCCCAGAGTGGTGTGAAATTGAGTATGCGTGTATTGTATGAACTCATAGTTTTCAATATATAAAATATATGCCACAGATGCAGAATCTGTGTACCTGTGTGTCTTGTTACTTTCTTCACTGCTGAGACAAAATACTTGTCACTCAAAGTTAAAGGAGGAACGGTTTATTGTATCTCACTGTTCATAGACATTTCAGTTCATAGTTGCCTGGCTCCAAGGTAATGTGGTGTGGCAGAGGAGAAACAGTTGATAGAAGACAGAAGGCAAAGGGAGCGAGGCAGCAAGCAGCAACAGCAGTCTTCTTTTTGTCCCTTATATTTTTTCCAAGCTACCAGCCCTTGTAGCACTCACACCCAGAGAGGGATACCCTAACCCTAGCATTATACCATGAATCCATTCCACCATCGTATCTTTAATCCCACACACACATGTCAGATCTGGCCACCTCCAAAAAGCTCCACCTATGACCACATGAGGCTTTGATGGAATATTTAGAAATGGACCATAAAATGTGTAAAAGCAAACCCATGGATATGCGCATGTCCACTGAGCAGAGAGGAGCAGCAATACTCCAAATGAAGGAGTACATGTAGTAGTCAGATCTGTTTCTCAGCACCATTTTTCCATGGAACAGAAGCAAGGATCCTTGGGAAAATGACAGATGTAAAGCTGAGGTAAGGAAAATACAATGGTCCAGAGAAGACTGCTGGAAAGCTAACAGGTTGGAAGGAGATTTATCAGAAAGACACAGGACTCAACTTGAAAGAGTTGCCACTGGCCAAATCTGGGACAATTTAGGAACCAAAATAAATAATGATAACATCAGGAATCAAATAAGTAGCCAAGAT
The DNA here is from genome assembly GCA_004027295.1 of Dolichotis patagonum. NCBI lineage: Eukaryota > Metazoa > Chordata > Mammalia > Rodentia > Caviidae > Dolichotis > Dolichotis patagonum. Next base: position 10,862 of record PVJX010015425.1, on the reverse strand, counting down.
TCCATATTGATCCACAGACATGAATATACTGGAAGTTACATGAAAAGAGGATATTTACATAGTACTTCACGAAATACTTATTAATTATACATGGAATGATGGGAATGTTGAAAGACATCACTTTTAGCAAGTGACTGAAGTCAGTATCATTAGTAATGAGGCAAACTGAGTCTGCTCTTCCAAGTAAGATTTATGTCTGAATCAGTCAGTCAAAGATCACATGTTAAACTGGAACAGGAAGGCTTATCTGATGCAGCCAAGGAATGTGAGATCTCTTTTGTAACAGCCTGCCAAAGTTGCATAACCTCAGTCTAATCAAGAAAAACTCACACGAATCTGAATCCAGTGACATCATGCAAAATAACTGGCCTGTAATCTCCAAAGGTATCACATCATGAGCACAGAACAAAGAGAAATTAACCATCTCAGACCACAGAAGACCATGGAGACATGACAACCAAATAGGAACCATCATTCTGAGTTGGACACTGATGCTATAAAGGTAATTTGGGGACAACTCATGGAAATTGAATGTTTTCTAAAGGGTAGATGGAAATGCTTAGTAAATGAAAATGCTTATTTTTAATTTATATTTTAATTATTTTAATTTCTATTTTTAATTTAGCAAATTAATTTGAGGTGGTATAACACAATTTGCTTAATGGTAGGAAAGTGCACTACAGTATTTGTAAGTCCAGGGATATCATGTCAGCTATTTATAAATATTTCAGTGGGAAAGATCTTTGTGCAGTTTACAATTCTTTGCAGGCGTGAGATAATTTTGCAATAAAATATTTGTTTTATTACATGCCTCAAGTTAAAATCCTAGTTTCTTATTCTTTAAGGGTAATGTATAAATCTTATCATTCTATACATACATTTGACTAAATTTGGGCAATTGCTTCAATAGTTTAATTGAATAAAATTTTTTAAACATTTTAAATTTCATTTACCAGCTCCTTTATATTTGATTTTTAAGGAAATAGCAGAGCTTATCTATCAGATAATCTATTATGCCAGTTTCTTATAAATACAACTTTAGAAATTTTTTTGTACCAGGGATTGAACCCATGACCTTGTACTTACCAGGCAGGTGCTTGTGCCACTGAGCTAAACCTCTGGCCCCAACTTTAGAACATTTTAATTAAACATTAAAACATTTTAAATACTTAGCACATTTACAGCTTATTCCTATATTTAAACCTAAGATTTAAAAGCACTAAACAACAAATTATATCACCAGTAAATTTTATGTCAGCTTCTGAACTGAGAGCAAAAATTGACTGGAGGTTTGAGTTGAATTAGAAGATGTATTAGTTACTCAGGGTTACCATAACAAAAGAGTACACACTGGGTGATTTAAACAACAGAAATTTCTTATAGCTCTGCAAGACAGTGTTCTATTAAGGTGTGGACAGAATGAGTTTTTCCTGTGATCTCTCTTGCAGATGACCACAGTCACATTGTATCCTCACCTGGTCTTTCTTGTGTGCAGATCTCTTTTTTGTCTCAAAAAGCTCCTCCCTCTCTCTCTCTCTCTCTCTCTCTCTCTCTCTCCCTCCATATTTTCTAATATTTATAAGACACAACCCAAACTGGACTGAATTAGGGTCCACCATAATAGATTCATTTCAACTTAATTACTTCTTTAAAGGCCTTATCTCCAACATATGAATACCTGGTTGCAAGATATGGATGAATTACATTCATCCAATAACAACATGTAGACTACAAACAGTCCAAACATTTTCTTAGTATTATACCCTTTCTGTCAATGTCAAGCCAAGAGTAGGTCTCTGAGTATCCCAACACCCTGCCTTTAAAGTTGGAGTTGTCTTGCTAGCTAAGGACCCTGGATTCAAGCTACATATTAGCTAGTTTTCACTTGTAATTTGATATGGAACACCCACACAGGGTGACTGATTATCAGTGAATCTACATACAACCTCCTTCTATTTTTGATCTGCTATCTTCAGGACCACAAATCTTAGAAACATCTAAGTGACATCTGATTTTATTGAACATTCCTCTCAAGTCCTGTCTTGCTCCACTGTCAGAGCTCTAAGGTCACACTGATGAAACTACTTAGGCATAAAAATCCTCCTCATGAAGCCTAATTAAGGTGACTTCTTCCCAGCACAAAGGAAAGCTTTATTAGAAAATTATTATGCATGAGTCCAGGGTGAACTAAGAGAGTAGTTTTAACTGAAGCTACTAGTTGAATACAGAGCCCAGGAAAGGGGATATGTGAATATATATGAGAACTGGCAAAAAGACCAGTTGACCAAGGAGACAAGACCCAAGATGGAACTGGCCCACTAAAGGAAAATAAAACAAGAGACCAGACAATGCAACTGGAGTGAAGAGCATCAAAGCCCAGAGTATTTTGCAAGTTGAAGTTGATAACATAATCTTTCTAGACTTTGGCTCCTAGAGGTCCCTTCAAAATACAAAACTTCTCCTTGCTGTTTCATTCATTTATTTATTTCTCACTGAAAGAGAATATTCTTGGAAGTTAACTGTAATTTTCTCCAAGTGATAGTTTGGGAGTACTGTTCAGAATTCTTGATAGCTGTTACAGAAATTCAATTTGAAATTTGACTATGAAAACACAGGGATGTCTCCAAGAACTAAAACAAAGGACTATATGTAATTCCAGGGAACATACAACTAATTTTGAAAATTTTTTAGCACCTCAGATCAGTATTTCATTATTAAGTTCCTTCTGGGCATCATATTCTCTTTTTACAAAACAGTCTCTGTTTCTCTAGAACTTGTCTTATGGTAGAAAATATGGCTCCAGTGATCCTAAGGTCTAGTTCCCTCTGTCTAATTCTCTCTCTCTCTCTCTCTCTCTCTCTCTCTCTCTCTCTCTCTCTCTCTCTCTCTCTCTTTCTCTGTCACCTTCTCTCTCTGTCTCTACATCTGTCTCTCCCTTCCACCAGCCTGTTTTTCCCAGAATTCTAGAGACATGTCATTTTCCCAGCTTCAGTCAGGAGCTTGTCTCCACTAAAATTTAAAATCTAAAATGGTCAGGTCCTGAAGAATTATATTTTTCACAATGATAACAACTATAGTGACCTTGGAGGTGAGAAGTTTCAGAGAAGCAGTTAATTCTGTGACAAAAACAATATACCCAGTTCAGTGGAGCAAGGAGTTAGTATAGGGAAGAAGTGGAAGAAGAGAGTCAGGGATGCTCAGATACTGGTTCATTGAAGCAATAATTCATTCTTTTTTTACTTCTCTGACAAAAAAAGGAATGGCAGTATGCCTGGATGAGGCCTCTCATTTTGTGTTTCTGGTTTTGTAATACAACTCATGAAGATAACCTAGTATATAGAAAAATTGATGTGAGGCTGGCCTCTCAAATTAATTGAATCTTCTAAACTAATATGACTTATAACAGTAGACAGCTACTGTTATTTTAATCTCAAGGAAGTTAAAGGAAAGATCTGGTTAGTCATTTATGTGGGACACAGATACTCTTCCCAGGGCACAATAATAAATAAGTCCTTCCCTCAATAAATTGACTAACTTGGAAGAAAAAGGAATCTACGGAATCTTGTTTTTGTTGCTGTTGGCTGTTGCTGCAGCTACTGTGAATGCATCCACCCACCTCCCTCCCATGTCACAGCTACCAAAAGTGTTGTAGATTAAACATGAATGCAGTTTAATATTATATGGTACTGTCCTGATTGGTAAAACTTTGATCTGAACAATTCCAGATGATATTCAAATAAGGTTGTAAAATTGCATGGTATGGTTTTATCCTAGGGCCCCACAATAAAACATATTACTGATGCAGTGATAATGAGTTCTACAAGTTTGTTTAACTTGGATTTCCAGATTGTGCGCTGATCAATTGTTTTCCATTTTCAATATAAAACACCTATTCTTACCTGCATTACTTGCTATTCCTTTTTGAAAATCTCAAACAAATCTTACATATTTAAGCATAAAGAAACATGTGTTGGAAATCAAGTAATTAATAACTGAGACTTAGGAAGAAAATCATACACAGGGATTCCAGAAGTGGATCTGTGGAACAGCACAACCAACAGTAAAGCTGAGCTCCAGCTATTCCACACTGCTTCACAACCCCAAATTTCAGATTATATGTAGGACAAACCTAATTGTGCACATGATGTTCTAGTTTTCATTATTCCTACTCACAGTCAGATAGACATATAATATCTGAAAACTCAACCCTATGTTTTAAGGAGTGTTTTTATTTTGTTGGCTAGTGTACATCTATTCTTTTTGCTTGAGGTATCATGAGAACTGAATGGCAATATTTTCTTTCACATGAAGTTCTGCCAATGAATTGAAACTTTCATAATAAAATTAAGTTATATTCCATGCCCAGTGACCTCCAAGTGGCTAACAGGTGCCTGAATTCAGTTCTGGGAGCTGAACATGTGTGAGTTGATTCCCAGCACACAGGAGAAGCTGTGGAATATCGCTTGAACCAGGAAATATAGGAAAATGACAAAATGAAAGATCAAAATGCAATCTCAAACTTCCAGCCCAAGCAAGGCCAGCAGACATGGACACAGAAGAAAACATAAGCCATACACTTGAAATTCCTGAAATGATAACAACTGAAGTAAAGAAATAACTCGAGGAAGCGATAAAAAAATTCAAATCAGAAATAATCTCCCAGGTGAAAGAAGAAATGATAAATGTAATGAAAGAAATGTGGAACACATTTAAGAAGACATAGTTTAAAAAATTAGAAGAACAATGCAAAAAAGTGGAAACCCTGAATGAACAATATAAGAAAAAAACAGAATGCATGAATCAGATTCAAAGAGATACACAGGAAAAATTCCATCGAAAGTTGGCAAAACTGCCTCAATAAAAGTGAAGATAGAATTTCAGACCTCAAAGAAAAGATTGCAGCTAGTGAACAGGAAAGGAAAGATCTTTTAAAAATAACAAGGAATCAGGAAATAACAATTCAACAGCTGCAAGATGATGCAAAGAAAAATAACATTAGATTGATAGGTAAAAATGCAAAAGAAGGTGACAAAACAAATGATATAAAGAGGTTATTTACAGAAGTAATAACTGAAAATTTTCCAAACATGAGAATGTAAACTGATATACAGATGAGAGAAGCATATAGAACTCCAAGTAACCATAACCAAAATAAAACTACACCCAGACATATAATAAGCAACATCCCAGAAATAGGACATAAGAACAGAATATTAAAAGCTGTTATAGAGAAGCAACAGATCATCTACAAAGGAAAACCTATCAGAATCACAGAAGACTTCTGAACACAAACAATGAAGTCAAGAAGAACATGGAGTGAGGTATTTCAGATCTTAAAGGAAAATGATTTCCAAATCAGACTGAAATAACCTGCAAAACTGTCCTTCAAAATGAATGGAGAAATCATATACTTCCATGACAAAGAACAGCTGAAGAACTTCATGACCACCAAATCAACCCTGCAAAAAATACTGAAAGACACTCTAGATCGATGTAGGAAAAAACTACTAAGCAAGGCAAACAATTAAACAGAGGGGAAATATAAAGAATCAACAGCAGAAAGATAACATGTCAAAAGTGAAACAATATATATCTGCTATAGCCATTAATGTAAATGACCTCAATTCACCAGTTAAAAGAAACAGACTGGCATAATGGATAAAGAAGCAACATTCAACCATATGCTGTCTACAAGAAACCAATCTAAACCAAAAAGAAATTCATAGACTAAAAGTCAAAGGATGGAAAAAAATACTTCATGCAACAGGATCCCAAAAAAGCAGGGGTAGCCATTTGGTTTGCAGACAATGTGAACTTCAAACTAAGAATTATCCAAAGAGATAAAGAAGGTTACTACATACTAGATAGGGGAAAACTTCAAGAGGAAGAGACAACAATCTTTAATATATATACAACAAATTCAGGGCATCCAGCTATGCAAAACAAATATTAACAGAAATGAAAAATCAAATAATCAATAACACAATTATAATAGGAGACCTTAACATGCCATTGACACAAAGTGACAGATCAGCTAGACAGAAAATCAGTAAAGAAACAACAGAACTGAATCACACCTGTGAACAAATAGACTTGATAGACGTATATAGAGTTTTCCACCCAACAACATCAGAATATACATTCTTCTCAACAGCACATGGAATATTCTCTAAAATAGACCATATACTAGCCCACAGAACATATTTAAATAAATACAAAAGATTTGAAATTATCCCATACATGTTATCAGATCATAGTGCCATGAAACTAGAAATTAATGACAAAAGAAACTGAAAAACCCCCCAAAACACATGGAAATTGAATAATACACTTCTGAATAATCAGTGGACCACAGAAGAAATTAAAGAAGAAATTAAACAATATCTACCAGCAAATGAAAAAAAAATACATTTTACCGCAACCTGTAGGACGCAATGAAAGCAGTCCTCAGAGGAAAATTTATTGTGGTAAATTCGCACTTTAGGAAAACAGAATGAGCACAAATAAACAACTTGATGCTACACCTCAAATATCTAGAAAAAGAAGAGCAAGTCAAGCCCAAAGCCTAAAGAAGGGAGGAAATTATAAAGCTCATACCAGAAATGGATGCAATAGAGACTAAGAAAACAATACAAAGAATCAATGAATCAGAGTTTGTTCTTTGGAAGAATAAATAAAATTGATAAGCCCTTCGCCAACATTATTTTAAAAAGGAAAGAAAACACTCAAATTCATGCAATAAGGAATGAAAAGGGTGAAGTCACTCCAGACCTCGTGGAAACACAGAAGATCATCAACACCCTATTTTGGAAACCTCTACTCTCTTAGGCTTGATAACACAGAAGAAATGGACAGATTCCTAGAAACATGAATTACCAAAGCTGGGTCAAGAAGATGTAAATCTGCTAAATAACACAATTTCAATTAACAAAACTGAAAATGTAATTAAATCCTTACCAACAAAGAAAAGCCCAGGTTCAGACGGATTCACTGCAGAATTCTACAAGAAATTCAAAGAGATTTAATACCAACACTCCCCAAACTCTTCAATGAAATTGAAAGGGAAGCAATTCTCCCTAACTCATTCCTGGAAGCAAATATTACTTTAATACCAAAACCTGAGAAAGACTCAATCAAAAAAGAGAACTACAGGTCAATCTCCCTAATGATCATAGATGAAAAAATTGTCAATAAAATTTTGGCAAACAGAATGCAGCAAATCATCAAGAAGATTATATACTATGACCAAGTGAGGTCCATTCCAGGAATGCAGGTATGCATCAACATATGCAAATCAATAAATGTAGAGGCTGGGGATTTAGCTCAGCGGCATAAGCGCCTGCCTTGCAAGCACGTGGTCCTGAGTCCAATCCCGGGTACTAATAAAAAAATAAATAAATAAAATAAATGTAATCCACCATATCAATAGAGCCAAAAATAAGAACCACATAATCATTTCTATAGATGCAGAAAAAGCTTTTGATAAGGTCCAACAATTATTCATGGTAAGAACCTTACAGAAAATTGGAATAGAATAGATGGTCTATACCTCAATATGATAAAAGCCATCTACGACAAACCAACAGCCAGCATCATATTAAATGGCCAAAAGCTGAAAGCCTTTACTCTAAAATCAGGAACAAGACAAGGATGTCCATTATCACCACTCTTATTAAACATAGTGCTGGAAATACTAGCCAGAGCAATTAGACAACAGAGAGAAATAAAAGGAGTAGGGATAAGAAAAGAAGAAGTTAAATTATTATTTACAGATGACATGACACTCTATATAGAAGACCTCCAAAACTCCATTGAAAGACTCGTAGGTATAATAAATACATTCAGTAAGGTAGCTGGATACAAAATCAACACTGAAAAATCAATAGCATTCCTATACATTAACAACAAAATCACTGAGAGAGAACTAAGAGAATCCACACCCTTCACAATAGCATCCAGAAAAATGAAATACTAAGGAATCAATCTAACAAAAGAAGTAAAAGATTGATTCAGAGAAAATTATAATAACTTCAAAAAAGAAATTGAAGACCTCAGAAAATGGAAAGACATCCATTGTTCATGGATACGAGGAACAAATACTGTGAAAATGACCATTCTCCAAAAAAATGTTATACAGATTTAATGCAATCCCAATGAAAATACCATTAGCATACCTCAAAGATCTAGAGAAATCACTCCTAAAATTCATCTGGAACCAGAAGAGACCTAGAATTGCAAAGGCAATTCTAAGCAACAAAGGCAAAGGGCAAGGAATCACAATCCCTGTCTTGAAGTTATACTACAAAAGTACTGTAATAATATCAGCATGGTACTAGCATAAAAAACAGACCTGAAAGGGGCCGAAGGTTTAGCTCAGCAGCGTGAGTGCCTGCTTGGCCAATGCGAGGTCGTGAGTTTGCTCCCCGGCACAAAAAAAAAAACCAGACCTGAGGGGCTGGGGATTTAGCTCAGCAGCATAAGCACCTGCCTTGCAAGTGCATGGTCATGAGTTCAATCCCCAGTATCGATTAAAAAAAAAAAAAAAACAGACCTGAAGTTCAATGGAACACGTTAGAAGACACAACTACAACTACAAACACACTCAGCCACTTTATCTTTGATAAAGGGGACAAACATGTCCACTGGAAGATAGTCTCTTTAATAAATGTTGCTGGAACATTGGCTCTGCATATGCTGAAAACTAAAACTAGACCCATGCCTATCACCATGTACTAAAGTCTAAATGGATAAAAGATCTATATATTAAAATAGAAACATTAAATCTTTTGGAAGACAAAGTAGGTAGAAACCTTGAAGACATAGGGGTAGGTAGGAAATTCATGAAAAAGAATCAAACCGCATGTGAAATACTTCACAGAATCAATAACTGGGATCATGTCCTATTAAAGATTTTTTGCATGTTGAAAGAAATCTCCAGCATAGTGAAAAGAAAACCCACAAACTGGGACAAAATCTTAGTGAACTGTCCCTCACACCAAGGACTTCTGTCTAGAACATATAAAGAATTTTTAAAAAATCAGATCCCCAAAATTCAAAGTCCCATTCCAAAGATGGGCATCTGAGATGGATTAACAGTTCTCAAAAGAAAAAATATGAATGGCAAATAAATACATGAAAAAATGTTCAGCATCATTGGTCATTAGACAAACGCAAATTAAAACAACACTGAGATTCCATATCACTCCAGAAAGAATGGTCACAATAAAGAAAACTATTAACAACAAATGCTGGAGAGGCTACAGGTGAAAAAGAAACTCTTGTGCACTGTTGGTAGGAGTGTAGACTGGTGCAACCACTGTGAAGGTCAGTCTGGAGATTCCTCAAAAAGTTGGGATTGGAAGTCCCATTTGACCCAGCTACTCCACTTCTGGGCATATTCTAAGAAGAACTAAAAACATCATATGACAGTGATATATGTGCACCCATGTTTATAGCAGCACAATTTGTAATAGCCAGATCTTGGAAACAACCTAAATGCCCATCAACTGAGGAATGGATAAAAAAAGTTGTGGTATTTTTATACAATGGAGTACTACTCAGCTATAAAGAATGATCACATTGAGATATTTATAAGTAAATGGGTGTAACTCAAGACCATGCTCATAAGTGAAATAAATCAAACTCACATGTGTAAATACCATATAGTCTCCCTAGTATAAGAAATGGTTAGGGTACATAAGATACAAAACACTCAATAAATACAGTGAAACTATAAGAATCTGTTTAAAGCAGAAAAAATAATATCTCAAGGAAGATGAGGAAAAAGAAAAAGCAAGGGAAAAGAAAAAATATCTAAAATTTTATAAAAACACTTAGGATAGCTAAGACTGTTGTGCTACAAATTCTATAAGTTCTTGGAACAAAATAGTTAACATTCATAGGATTGGAACAATTGTGCATATTATTGTATGGTGGTCTGAGGAACTCTTGAAGATCATTATTTAAAGTAACAACCCCAGTTATGCTCCTACCACCTTGCTTTGAAGGCCTATATTGTCAGTGTTTTGGGCTCTTTGCTATTGTTATTTATTTGTCTTTTTTGTTTCATGTTTTCGTGTTTGTTTTGTTTTATTTTGTTTTTCCCTCTAATAAGAAAGGATAGGTATACATGTAGAGACTCATGCATGCATAGAACTTCTCCTAAACAGTTTATGAGAATCAATTATATAACGCATGATGAAGTGAACATCTACTTTTAAGAAAAAGAGACACTAGTGCAGTACCCAGTGCTGATTCCGTAGACTCATGCTGTGAAATCCAGCAATACTATTCTTCTTTATTCGAGTGATTTTAGTCTGTTTTGTATTGTTTAATTCAACATACATGAAGGGATGCACAGCTATTTTGAAGAGAATGAGAGACACTATGGCAGCCATTGTTGATTTCCCTATTGTCTGGTTTTGAAGACCTAAAATGCCTTCATCATCCTGTTCTGATCAGTTTAATACTATTTTGTTTTGTATGAATTCATTGTGTGAAGATATGGAAAACTATTTAGAAGAAAACAAGAGACAATATGAGACATAGTGATGATCTGTTCTTACGTTAAAATCTGTGTCTCTTACATTGTTTTCTTCTGATATGGTTTGTTCTGTTTTCTTACATTTAGTTTTACCCTCTTTAAAATAAAATTTTTTAAAAATTAAGTTATATGGGAGGCTATAGTTCTAAATTTTGAGAAACAGACCACATTAAAATCCTTCCTAAGTGTTTTCTTCAATAAATTATCCAGATATATTTGCTCTTTGATTATTTGAGGCTTTTGAAATTCCATTTATAAAAGTGCTTTCTTTTTTCTCTTTGCTAAGAAACATAAGATATCGGAATACAATACAATGTAA